>WOXC01003312.1:0-229600 GCA_011680675.1 Gymnobelideus leadbeateri
CACCTGGTCCATTCCCTACATGATCCTGTCCCTCTTCTATAGTGGGTACTTCCAACCTCCCCTCACCCCAAGGATGCCCTCCCATTCATCATCCCTCCTCTCATCCCCCTTCCCCCTATCCTGCTGCAGGTTGATATATCCCATTTAGTATGTATGTCATTTTCTCCCTGAACCAACTTCAATGTGAATGTGGTTTTGCCTTTTTAGCCTTCCTTATTCTCCCCCTCCTTTGCAACCACTTCCCCTACATGACATAGTTTACCCTACCGTGTCTCTCCCCATCTCCTCTTGCCACTTTCCTCTCTCACCTCATAATTTCATCCCTTGAGTATTCTCCCTTCCCAACAAATTCAACCTATGCCCTCTATCCATATATAACTGTAACCATATACACACACATTCACATATGTATTCATATGACCACACCCCCTTCTTCCATTATTTTCATAGTGAGAAAGATATCATCAGTCACAAATATTGCTTTTCCATATAGGAATGTAAATAGTTCAACTTTGATAAGTTCCTTTTGATTTCTTTTCCCTTATTACCTTCTCAGGCATCTCGTACTTCTTGCATCTGGATGTCAAATTTTCTATTCAATTCTGGTTTTTTCCTCAAGAATGCTTGAAAGTCCTCTATTCCACTGAATGACCATATTTTCCCCTGAAACAAAATACTCAGCTTTGCTGGGTAGGTGACCCTTGGGTTCATTCCCAGTTCTTTTGCCCTCTGGAATATCATATTCCATGCCCTTCAATCCCTCAGTGTAGAAGCTGCCAGGTCCTGGGCTATTCTGATTGTGTTTCCACAATATTGAAATTGTTTCTTCCTGGCTGCTTGTAGTATTTTCTCCTTGATCTGGGGATTCTGGAAACTGGCTATAATATTTCTGGGAGTTTTCTTTTTGGGATCTTTTTCAGGAGGTGATCGGTGGATTCTTTCAACCTCTATTTTGCCCTCTGGATCTAAAACATCAGGGCAGTTTTCCTTGAGAATTTCTTGAAGGGTGATTTCTAGGTTCTTTCCTTGATCATGGCTTTCAGGTAGTCCAATAATTTTTAAATTGTCTCTCCTGGATCTATTCTCCAGGTCAGTGGTTTTTCCCATGAGATATTTCACATTGCCTTCTAATCTTTCATTTGTTTGGATCTGCTTAACAGCATCTTGATTTCTCATAAAGTCACTAGCTTCCATTTGCTCCAGTCTAACTCTGAAGGAATGAATCTCCTCAGTGAACTTTTGAGATTCTTTTTCCATCTGGCAAATTCGACTTTTTAAGGCATTCTTCTCCTCATTGCCCTTTTGGGCCTCCTTTGCCATTTGAGTTAGTCTATTTTTTAAGGTGTTGTTTTCCTCAGTCAGGCTGTTGACCCTCATTTCATACTTTTCCTGCATCCTTCTCATTTCTCTTTCTAATTTTTCCTCCACTTCTCTTATTTGATTTTTAAAGTCCTTCTTAAGGTCCTCTATGGCCTGCAACCCGCTCATGTTTTCCCCTGGGGCTTTTGGAGCAGGACTTCTGACCTCACAGTCCTTTTCCCGCTCTATGCCCCCAAAATAGGAGTCTAGGGTTGCATTTTTCTGTTTCCTTTGCCTTGGCATGTTGCCACTTAATTACTTGACTTTTGGGCTTGTTGCCACACTATGGCTTTAAGGCCAGCTAGAGGAATTTTCGTCCCGAACGTGTGGGGGCAACTTCCGTTTCTGGCAAGCTGTAAACCCACCCACAACTTCCACCCTAGATCACAATCCAGATCCAGGGAGGTTAAAGCAAGAGCGATTACCCCCCAAGACTGATCGCTGGATCTCCCCATGATTTGTAGGCTGGGAGCCGGAAATGCCTCTGAAAACTACAAAATGGCGTTTGTCCTCAGCGGCTTCTAGCCCCCAGGGGAGGGAGCTGACGCATTCCCCAAATACAGGTCCCAAAGTCCATAGGACACTAACCTCTTACTTTGTCCTAGGCATGTCTATGTTGATAATTCTGGAGTCGCCACAGCTCCTGGTGTTCTGGGGTTCCTCCAGCTGGCTGCTGGCCCTGCCGCCCTGGGGCTAAAACCTCGGCTCAGCGGACCAGGGCTCAGCTCAGCTCGGCTCCTGCGCTCTGCGCTCTGCATGCTGCCAGCTCCCAGACTGCTGCGCTGGTCCTTCCTGCAGGGCTGCTGGGCTGTCCTCAGTGGGAGGTTAGCTTCTCTGTGTCGTTCTGTGGGTGCTGGGGCTCCAGAAGTTGTTCAGAGTCCTTTTTTACATAGTTTGTGGGGAATCTGGGGGCAGATAGGCTTGGACAAGCTGTTTCTACTCCACCATCTTGGCTCCACCCCCCCCACACACAAATTTCAAACAATGTGAAAGGGGACTCCGAACAACTTCTGGAGCCACAGCACCCACAGAACGGCACAGAGAAGCTAACCTTCTGCTGAGGACAGCCCAGCAGCCCTGTAGGGAGTGGCCAGCACAGCGCTCTGAGAGCAGGCAGCACAGCGCACTGGGAACCGACAGTGCAGCCTGCAGAGCCGAGCCCAGGTCCCCGGTTTTAGCCCCAGGAAGAAACAATTTCAGTATTGTGGAAACACAATCAGAATAGCCCAGGACCTGGCAGCTTCTACACTGAGGGATTGAAGGTCATGGAATATGATATTCCAGAGGGCAAAAGAGCTGGGATTAAAGCCAAGGGTCACCTACCCAGCAAAACTGAGTATCTTGTTTCAGGGGAAAATATGGTCATTCAGTGGAATAGAGGACTTTCAAGCATTCTTGATGAAAAAACCAGAGTTGAATAGAAAATTTGACATTCAGAAACAAGAAGCAAGAGATGCTTGAGAAGGTAATCAAGGAAAAGAAATCAAAAGGAACTTATCAAAGTTGGACTATTTACATTCCTACATGGAAAAACAATAACTGTGTTTGATGAAACCTTTCTCATTATGAAAATAATTGAAGAAGGGTACATGGCATATGTTCACAGGTATACATGGATAGAGGGCACAGGATGAATTTGATGGGAAGGGATGATTCTTTTTTTTTTTTTTGGAGGGCAATTGGGTTTGGGTGACTTGCCCGGGGTCATGTGGCTGGGTTTTTGTTTGTGTGTTGGGTGTCTGGGGCCGGATCTGAGCTCGGGTCCTTCTGGCTCCGGGCCCGGCGCTCTGCTCGCTGCATCACCTAGCTGCCCCAAGGAAGGGATGATTCTTTTTTTTTTTTTTTTAAACAAATACTTTATTAACTTCTGTTTTACATCATTCATTTCCGCCAGATTTTGAGTTACAATCATTTTCCCCCCATTATTCCCCTACCCATCCTCCCAGAATAGCAGTCCCACAAGATATCGCTTCCTCCAATCTGCTCTCTCCCATACCTTCTCCCATACCCCCATCGACTTTTCCATTAGAGGAAGATGAATCTTGTGTCCCAATGCCTGCACATCTTATCTCCCAATTATAGGCAAAAGAGTATTAATAATAGTATTTATATATATATTTGAAACATTTAATGTTACGACCTTGAATTTCAGATCCATTTTCTTCCTCCCTTGTCACCCAATTCTTCTTGGGATATAAGTAATTCAGTATATGTTGTACATGTCTAGCTATGCAAAACATTATCATAGTAGATATATTGTGCAAGGCTGCTTATAATTCCCTCCCACTCATCCCACCCCCCACCTGGTCCATTCCCTACATGATCCTGTCCCTCTTCTATAGTGGGTACTTCCAACCTCCCCTCACCCCAAGGATGCCCTCCCATCCATCATGTCTCCTCTCATCCCCCTTCCCCCTATCCTGCTGCAGGTTGAGATATCCCATTTAGTATGTATGTCATTTTCTCCCTGAACCAAATTCAATGTGAATGTTGTTTTGCCTTTTAAGCCTTCCTTATTCTCCCCCTCCTTTGCAACCACTTCCCCTTGCTTCTTCTACATGGGATAGTTTACCCTACCCTGTCTCTCCCCATCTCCTCTTGCCACTTTCCTCTCTCACCTCATAATTTCATCCCTTGAGTATTCTCCCTTCCCAACAAATTCAACCTATGCCATCTATCCATATATAACTGTAACCATATACACACACATTCACATATGTATTCATATGACCACACCCCTTCTTCCATTATTTTCATAGTGAGAAAGATATCATCAGTCACAGTTATTGCTTTTCCATATAGGAATGTAAATAGTTCAACTTTGATAAGTTCCTTTTGATTTCTTTTCCCTGATTACCTTCTCAGGCATCTCTTCCTTCTTGCATCTGGATGTCAAATTTTCTATTCAACTCTGGTTTTTTCCTCAAGAATGCATGAAAGTCCTCTATTCCACTGAATGACCATATTTTCCCCTGAAACAAAATACTCAGTTTTGCTGGGTAGGTGACCCTTGGGTTCATTCCCTGTTCTTTTGCCCTCTGGAATATCATATTCCATGCCCTTTGATCCCTCAGTGTAGAAGCTGCCAGGTCCTGGGCTATTCTGATTGTGTTTCCACAATATTGAAATTGTTTCTTCCTGGCTGCTTGTAGTATTTTCTCCTTGATCTGGGGATTCTGGAACCTGGCTATAATATTCCTGGGAGTTTTCTTTTTGGGATCTTTTCAGGAGGTGATCTGTGGATTCTTTCAACCTCTATTTTGCCCTCTGGATCTAAAACATCAGGGCAGTTTTCCTTGAGAATTTTTGAAGGGTGATTTCTAGGTTCTTTCTTTGATCATGGCTTTCAGGTAGTCCAATAATTTTTAAATTGTCTCTCCTGGATCTATTTTCCAGGTCAGTGGTTTTTCCTATGAGATATTTCACATTGCCTTCTAATCTTTCATTTGTTTGGATCTGCTTAACAGCATCTTGATTTCTCATAAAGCCATTAGCTTCCATTTGCTCCAGTCTAACTCTGAAGGAATGAATCTCCTCAGTGAGCTTTTGAGATTCTTTTTCCATCTGGCAAATTTGACTCTTTAAGGCATTCTTCTCCTCATTGCCCTTTTGGGCCTCCTTTGCCATTTGAGTTAGTCTATTTTTTAAGGTGTTGTTTTCTCAGTCAGGCTGTTGACCCTCATTTCATACTTTTCCTGCATCCTTCTCATTTCTCTTCCCAATTTTTCCTCCACTTCTCTTATTTGATTTTTAAAGTCCTTCTTAAGGTCCTCTATGGCCTGCAACCCGCTCATGTTTTCCCCTGGGGCTTTTGGAGCAGGACTTCTGACCTCACAGTCCTTTTCCTGCTCTATGCCCCCAAAATAGGAGTCTAGGGTTGCATTTCTCTGTTTCCTTTGCCTTGGCATGTTGCCACTTAATTGCTTGACTTTTGGGCTTGTTGCCACACTATGGCTTTAAGGCCAGATAGAGGAATTTTCGTCCCGAACGTGTGGGGGGCAACTTCCATTTCTGGCAAGCTGTAAACCCACCCACAACTTCCACCCTAGATCACAATCCAGATCCAGGAGGTTAAAGCAAGAGCGATTACCCCCCAAGACTGATCGCTGGATCTCCCCACGATTGTAGGCTGGGAGCCGGAAATGCCTCTGAAAACTACACAGTGGCGTGTCTCCTCAGCAGCTTCTAGCCCCCAGGGGAGGGAGCTGACGCATTCCCCAAATACAGGTCCCAAAGTCCATAGGACACTAACCTCTTACTTTGTCCTAGGAATGTCTATGTTGATAATTCTGGAATCGCCACAGCTCCTGGTGTTCTGGGGTTCCTCCCAGCCGGCTGCTGGCCCTGCCGCCCTGGGGCTAAACCTCAGCCTCACGTGGACCTGGGCTCGGCTCGGCTCCTGCGCTCTGCGCGCTGCCGGCTCCCAGACCACTGCGCTGGTCCTTCCTGCAGGGTGCTGGGCTGTCCTCAGCGGAGGTTAGCTTCTCTGTGTCGTTCTGTGGGTGCTGGGGCTCCAGAAGATTTTCAGAGTCCTTTTTTACATAGTTTGTGGAGAATCTGGGGGCAGAGAGGCTTGGAGGAGCTGTTTCTACTCCGCCATCTTGGCTCTGCCCCCGAAGGGATGATTCTTAAGGGGTGAAGTCAAGAGGTGAGAGAGGAAAGTGGCAAGAGGAGATGGAGAGGGACAGGGTAGGGTAAACTATCTCATGTAGAAGAGGCAAAGGGAAGTAGTTGCAGGGGAGGGGAAGAACAGGAAGGCAAAAAGGCAAAAGCATATTCTCATTGAAGTTGGCTCAAGGAGAGAATCACATACATACTAAATGGAATATCTTACCCTCACTCACTCTCCTGAGTAGGGGAAAGGGGGATGAGAGGGGGGATGATGGAGGGGAGGGTATTCTGGGGGGAGGGGAGGTTGGAAGTACCCACTATCAAAGAGGGACAGGATCAAAGTAGGGAATGGACCAGGTGGGAGGTGAGACAGGTGGGAGGGAAATATAAGCAGTCTTTTACAATATATCTACTATGGTAATGTTTTGCATAGCTATACATGTACAACACATACTGAATTGCTTATCTTCTCAGAGGGAGTGGGTGACAAGGGAGAAAGGGAATGGATCTGAAAATCGAAGTTTTAAAATTAAATGTTTTATAAGATGTCCAGGCAGTGGGGCTCAGAGATTCACCTTGCCCTAATGGCAAAGTCGAAGGGGGTATGGGAGAAGATATGGGACAGAGCAGATTGGATGAGGGGATATCTAGTGGGACTGCTATTCTGGGGTGGTGAGTAGGGAAAAAATGGGGGAAAAATGTAACTCATAATCTGGTGGAAATGAATGATGTAAACCTGAAGTTAATAAAGCATTTGTTTAATTAAAAAAAAAGAACATCTGAAGGACCTGACCAGCTATATATGTTCCAGTTACATGCAGGTACATTAGGGATTAAATATACTTTTATGGACTCACTTCAAAATGTTGTCACCATTTACAATGTAAAGTTTCAATAAATTCATATTCCAATGCTTACTAACACTGTGTTCCTTAGCTTGAGATCTGTATGTTTCATTTTCCTCGTGAAAAATCAGGATAATATCTTATTATCTACCTCACAGAGTTAATTTGAGGAATACATTTTATGAACATCAAAATGCTATGGAAATATGAGTTGTTGGAAATAAATTCATTCCAACTTCTAAACAAATTACTTAAAGATGCCTTCACGGAATACTTCCCTTATATAAATTGAAAGCTGCATGAACCAATTTATAATCAGTGGTGCTAGAATACCATAGATCTCTAAAATTGAAAGTTTATGATGGGAGAAAAAAAGAATTAGAATGAATTCTCTTGATCTGCTCTCTTTTCCAAGGAAAGAAGGAAAGAAAGGAGAGAAGCTGAGGGAGAAGGAACTATGTGGAGTGAGAGAGTGGTTTTTAATCATTCAGAAGAAGAGGAAGGAAATTAAAACTATTTTTAAAAGAAAAAGGCCAATATTATGCCTTGTCATATCTCACATGCTGAAAATATACTTAGTAACAAGAGATCAACATCTGTGGTCTTTTGTGGAAGTAAACATTACAGTATAGAACCCAACTTCTTAACATTATCTTCCTATCTTCAAAAGCTTTGCAATATACTTTTAACAATTCCTATTATTATTATAATTTTGTCAAATACACAGGCACATAACATTTTTAAAAACACAAAACAAATGGTATGCCAGCTGTTTCTTTAGAATAAAAACAAATTCAGGTAGGATAAATTCAGAAATAGAAGAAAAATATATACCTTAAACATATTCCTCAGAGTAAAGATATTTTCTTTACAATGAATCAAAGAGATAAGATAAAATTTCCTTTTACTGAAAATATAATTTCCACAAAGAAACTATGAGAATGATATTGTAAGAATTCATATTCTTTGAATAAAGAGGAAATGAAAATTGCTTGGCATAATTACAAAAGAAAAGATAATCTTTTTGATTGCTAATCCTAGAAATTTAATGATTTGAAAATTCTCAGGTAAGAAAATTTGCAAAATTTCCATCTCCCATGTATATAACAGGTTACCAAGTTGAAAAACTAGTCATGAATGATCTAGAGATTTCCTTTCTAGTGTAGATGGAATGTTGGTTTCAGATAGGAAAGAAGGGACCTGCTTTCAGATCTACAAATGTGCTTCATCTTTATCCTGTCCCTTCTGTGATGTTTACGTATACTCATTGGTAGGAAGCATCATGTAAGCATGTTTGGGATTTATAGGACTTTTGTCCCCTGTATCTTTCATCACAGTCCTATGTCCTCCATATATAACTGCCCACAAAATAGGCATATCCCCACCCCTGATTTCTACATAATCTTGTTCAGTTCAGGGCTAAATAAGAAACTCTGATTGGTTTGAATTTTTTATTGTCAGTGAGGCTGGAAGAAGAATTAGGAAAAAGTGATATCATGTCTCTAGTAAAGGAATTAAATTAGCTACTGGGCCATATGTATAAAACTCAAAAGAAATATGACAGGTGGCAAAGTGAGAAAATGTAAATATCCTATCTTTTCTTTTTAATTACTTTTTATTTGATTTTCATGTAATCTTTGGAATTTAGTGGTAGGAAGTTAGAAATCGAAAAGGAGGATTATAAATCTGTCTACAGAGTTTAGCACAGTGTCATGCTTAATTAAGCACTTACTAAGTTTTTTTGTTTTTTGATAATACTGATCTGCTTAAAACTACTGCTTGGGTTCTCTGAATCTTTCAGTGTGTTACAGACACTATCATTAGCATCATCCAAAAGTCCATTTGCTCATGGTACTGTTATAAATTAATTAAAACAGAAAGACATCTGACTGATAGATTCATAGAATTCTAGAGCTGGAAAGTATCTCAGAAGATCATCTTGGGCAGGCAGAGCAAAGATGATACCTCAAGTAAGCATTTTTGCCAAAATCTACCAATATTTCCTTCTGCAACAACTTTAAAAAGTGTGCCATATTAAATGCTGAACAAGATAAAATCAACAAAAAGTCATAATTGAATCATTTTTTTTTCCAGTCCAGGGCAGCTTAAGAAGAGAGGGAGTGATGTTTGCAGACAATAGGGTGGGGATTGGCTGGCAGTGATGTGTAGCTCAGCAGAAGTGGTATTGGCTGTGGGGCAGCAGTAGTACCCCAGGGACAAGTAAGGGTACTGAACACCCAGTAAAACAAACAAATAAATAAATAAATCACCAGGCACAGGATGGAGTATTATTTGGCAGGTCTGTCACCTATTACCCAGTTTTAAGTCATAGTTTCAGGGTGGAGAGGAGTGGTCATGATCACGAGGGAGCCGGGCCCTATCTAATAAGGATCAGAGTGCAGACCAAGAAGTCAGTGACCAGGTCTCTCTAGGTCATACCATTTTGGAAGCACCAAAACTTACAAGCAGCATAAATTCATAGAAGAAAGAAGCTCAGGCCAGACATCCCCTATCCCTACTCCTAGAGGTGAGCAGAAACCAACTCTCATATTAACCCCCAAGTCAAAAAGTAGACTGGAAAAATGAGCAAACAGCAATAAAATAACCTGACTATTAAAATGTACTGTGATGACAAGGAAGGTCAAGACATAAACGCAGAAGAAAACAATGACTTGGAGACTTGATTTGAAAATACCTAAAAGCAAAGTCTCATAGAAAAAGTGTATTTTGGACACAGGCCCAACAAGAATTCCTAGAAAAACTAAAGAAGGCTTTTAAAAGAAGAAAAAAAGTTTATTCTTTAAAATTTATTTTAGACAAATACTAGAACTTAAACACATAATAAGAAAAGAAAAAGAAACATTATAAACTTAAATATTAAACTTCAATATAAAATAATAAAAGAAAGAAAACCCATGTCATATGTATAGCAGAACATAGGAGAGGATTCAGAATATATAGCAGTGACTTATCATTTCAAGAAAGTCTTTATATTAAATACTGTGCAATATGTTGAAAGCTGTCTATCTTTTCTTTGCTTCCTTGTAGGTTTTCTTTTGGTCTCTACTGTATACTTTTTACTTTGTTCTTTTTTCTCCCTTCTTCCCCACTACCCACCACCCTAAGCCTATAATTGAGCATGAATATATTTATATATAGGTATTGACATATACATACAAACATACATATATACACATACATACATACATATATTAACATATACTTTCCCTAAGAGATTCCACTCCTACTCTTGTTTTTGTTTGCATATCTCTTATTTTCCTATCTTTCCTAATTCCTCTACTTTACTTCTACCTGCTACCTTGCCCTCCTATCACTTAACTTACCCCCACTCTAGCAATCCATCACTTATCCCCCCATTCCCCTAAATCTAAACACTCTTTTGTATACTCCTTTGACCTATTCCATCCCCCTCCTCTCTAAAGATCTCTTCTTCATCCTCTTCCCCCTTCCTATCCCCTTAGAGTTTTTTTTAATTTAGAAGACTTTTATACTCTTCTAGATGTATATGTATTTTCCCCTCTTAACCCCATTCCCAATGAAAGTAGATTTCCAGAACTAACAGCTCTCCTCCCCATCCCTCTGTTTCAGTTCTTCTTAGACCTCATTTGTATAAGATAATTACTGTTTTGGCTGTTCTTGAATGGTTTTACTTTTTGAAGTCGTATCATATCCAGGTCTACCCGAATCTTTCTTATAAGCTACCTAACTACTACTAACAATCTTAGACATAGGTTTTACATTTTCCATACATAAAAGGTAAACATTTTTCCTTATTTAGTCCCTTGTAATTGGTCGTTGGTATGTACTTTATATTTCTCTTGGATCTTGTAAATCAAATCTTCTATTGAGTTCAGGAGGTTCGTGTGTGTGTGTGTGTGTGTGTGTGTGTGTGTGTGTGTGTGTGTGTGTGTGTGTGTGTATACATGTGTATTTAACAGAGTCCTGAAAACCTGACAGTTGATCAAATGCCCACTTTTTTTTTTCATTCAGAATTATGCTTAGCTTTGCTGGGTATAATATTTTTGGCCAGAGGCCCAGTTGTTTTACTGTTCTACATATAGTATTCCAAGAACTGTGGTCTTTTGGTGTTACCAGTACTAGGTCTTCTGTGATTCTAATTGTGGTACCATCACATACAAATTGTATTTTTCTTGTTGCTCATAATGTTTTGTCCTTGATCTGGGGGTTTCGGGATTTAACTATAATATTCCCGTGAGTTTTCCTTGTAGGATCTCTTTCAGGTGGTATCGGGGAATTTTTTCTATTTCTGCTTTGCCCTCTTGTTCTAATATTTCAGGAAAATTTTCTTTAATTATTTTTTGAAATATTATATTAATATTCTTTTTTGATCAGAACTTTCAGGTAATCCAATCATTCTTATGTTTTCTCTTCTTGATCTGTTCTCTAAATCTGTTGTTTTTCTTATGAGATGCTTCATATTCTCTTCTATTTTTTCATTCTTTTTTTGGAGGGAGGGAAGGCAAGGCAATTGAGGTTAAGTGACTTGCCCAAGGTCACAAAGCTAGTAAGTGTGTCAAGTGTTTGAGGACAGATTTGAACTCAGGTCCTCTGAACTCCAGGGCCAGACTGAGCCACCTAGCTGCCCCTATTTTTTTTTATTCTTTATAGTTTTTTTTATTCATGTCTTATCATTTCATTAGCTTCCCCTTGCCCAATTTTGATTTTCAAGGAGTCATCTTCTTCCTTAAGATTTTGGATCTCCATTTCTAATTGGTTGACTTTCTTCTGGTAAACTTTTTCTTGGATTATTCTTATTTTTCTTTTTAATTTTTCCTCTATCTCTCTCATTTGATTTTAGTCTTTTTTAAGTTCTTCAACAAATTCCTTTTTCGGCAAATGACCAATTGACATTACTCTTTGGGATAGAAGAGGTTTTCTATGCTTTTTTTATCCTCCTCTAAAATGAACCCCAGTCTTCTCTATTCCCATAGTAACTCTTTTTTATTTTAATTTTAACAAATGCTTTATTGACTTCTGGTTTACATCATTCATTTCAGCCAGATTTTGAGTTACAATTTTTCCCCATTTTTCCCCTACCCACCACCCCAGAATAGCAGTCCCACTAGATATCCCCACATCCAATCTGCTTTCTCCCATATCTTCTCCCATACCCCCTTTGACTTTGCCATTAGGGCAAGGTGAATCTCCGTGCCCCAATGCCTGCACATCTTATCTCCCAATTACATGCAAAATAGTATTAATAATAGTATTTATATACATTTGAAACATTTAATTTTAAGACTTTGAATTTCAGATCCATTCCCTTCCTCCCTTGTCACCTATTCCCTCTGGGAAGATAAGCAATTCAGTATGTGTTGTACATTTATAGCTATGCAAAACATTACCATAGTAGATATATTGTAAAAGACTGCTTATATTTCCCTCCCACCCGTCTCACCTCCCACCTGGTCCATTCCCTACTTTGATCCTGTCCCTCTTCGAAAGTGGGTACTTCCAACCTCCCCTCCCCCCAGAATGCCCTCCCCTCCATCATCCCCCTCTCATCCCCCTTTCCCCTACTCAGGAGAGTGAGTGAGGGTAAGATATTCCATTTAGTATGTATGTGATTCTCTCCTTGAGCCAACTTCAATGAGAATATGCTTTTGCCTTTTTGCCTTCCTGTTCTTCCCCTGCCCTGCAACTACTTCCCCTTGCCTCTTCTACATGAGATAGTTTACCCTACCCTGTCTCTCCCCATCTCCTCTTGTCACTTTCCTTTCTCACCTCTTAACTTCACCCCTTAAGTATCATCCCTTCCCACCAAATTCAACCTGTGCCCTGTATCCATGTATACCTGTAAACATATATACACACATTCACATATGTATTCATATGTCCATATACCTTTCTTCAATTATTTTCATAACAAGAAAGGTTTCATCAGACACAGTTATTGTTTTTCCATGTAGGAATGTAAATAGTTCAACTTTGATAAGTTCCTTTTGATTTCTTTTCCCTTATTACCTTCTCAAGCATCTCTTGCTTCTTGTGTCTGAATGTCAAATTTTCTATTCAACTCTGGTTTTTTCCTCAAGAATGCTTGAAAGTCCTCTATTCCACTGAATGACCATATTTTCCCTGAAACAAGATACTCAGTTTTGCTGGGTAGGTGACCCTTGGCTTTAATCCCAGCTCTTTTGCCCTCTGGAATATCATATTCCATGCTCTTCGATCCCTCAGTGTAGAAGCTGCCAGGTCCTGGGCTATTCTGATTGTGTTTCCACAATATTGAAATTGTTTCTTCCTGGCTGCTTGGAGTATTTTCTCCTTGATCTGGGGATTCTGGAACCTGGCTATAATATTCCTGGGAGTTTTCTTTTTTGGGATCTTTTTCAGGAGGTGATTGGTGGATTCTTTCAACCTCTATTTTGCTCTCTGGATCTAAAACATCAGGGCAGTTTTCCTTGAGAATTTCTTGAAGGGTGATTTCTAGGTTCTTTCCTTGATCATGGCTTTCAGGTAGTCCAATAATTTTTAAATTGTCTCTCCTGGATCTATTTTCCAGGTCAGTGGTTTTTCCCATGAGATATTTCACATTATCTTCTATTCTTTCATTTGTTTGGATCTGTTTAACAGCATCTTGATTTCTCATAAAGTCATTAGCTTCCATTTGGTCCAGTCTAACTCTGAAGGAATGAATCTCCTCAGTGAGCTTTTGAGATTCTTTTTCTATCTGCCAAATTTGGCTTTTTAAGGCATTCTTCTCCTCATTGCCCTTTTGGGCCTCCTTTGCCATTTGAGTTAGTGTATTTTTTAGGGTGTTATTTTCCTCAGTCAAGCTGTTGATTCTCATTTCATACTTTTCCTGCATCCTTCTCATTTCTCTTCCCAATTTTTCCTCCACTTCTCTTATCTGCTTCTTAATGTCCTCTATGGCCTGTAACCCGCTCATATTTTCCTTTGGGGCTTTTGGAACAGGATTTCTGATCTCACAGTCCTCCTCCTGTTCCCTGCTTCGATCCTCTTTGCCCCCAAAATAGGAGTCTAATGTTGTATTTTTCTATTTATTTTGTTTCCTTTGCCTAGGCATGTTGCCACTTAATTACTTGACTTTTGGGCTTGTGGCCACAGTAGGACTCTGCCACCAGACAGGGGAGCTTCCATCCCAAGTGTTGGGTTCTTCACAACTTCCAGTTCTGGCAAGTTGGATACCCACCCCAAGACCTCCCCCCAGATCACAATCCAGATCCAAGCAAGTTAAAGCAAGAGCAATTAACCCCCAATACTGATTGCTCTATCTCCCT
The DNA here is from genome assembly GCA_011680675.1 of Gymnobelideus leadbeateri. Lineage (NCBI taxonomy): Eukaryota > Metazoa > Chordata > Mammalia > Diprotodontia > Petauridae > Gymnobelideus > Gymnobelideus leadbeateri. The sequence goes on from WOXC01003312.1 coordinate 14,102, forward strand.
ACAGTTCGCAGGCCAGGAGCTGATGCTGCCACTGACGCTGAAAAATGGAGAGTGTACCATATCTCCTCAGTGGCTTCTAGCCCCCAGGGGAGGAAGCTGACGCGTTCCCCAAATACTGGTCCCAAATTCCATAGGGCACTAACCTCTCACTTTGTCCTAGGCATATCTGTGTTGATAATTCTGGAATCACCACAGCTGCTGGTGTTCTGGGGTCCCTCCAGCCGGCTGCTGGCCCAGCCGCCCTGGGGCTAAAACCGTGGTTCTAGTGGGCCTGGGCTCGGCTCCCAGAGCTTTGTGCTCAGCTCCCAGAGAGTTGCGCTGTGCTGTGCTGGCCACTCCCTGCAGGGCTGCTGGGCTGTCCTCAGTGGGAGGTTAGCTTCTCTGTGTTGTTCTGTGGGTGCTGGAGCTCCAGAAGTTGTTCAGAGTCCACTTTTTACATAGTTTGGAAGTGGTGCGGGGTAGAGTACCTTGGAAGTGCTGTTTCTACTCTGCCATCTTGGCTCTGACCCCCTCCCATAGTAACTCTTTATGTTTGAATTCTTTCTCCTTTGCCTGTGCATTTTTTTGGTAGCAATTTAGTTTTTATAATCACCTCAAGTCCTGGGGTATGAGGAATGGTGCCTCTGGTCTCTAATCCTCTTCACTTCTCCCCTCTGACCCTAAACTCAAACCAAAACCTCCAGCCTCCTCTAAGTACTCACAAACACCAGTATTCCTGCTCCACTGCTTCTGCACTCACCTGGCATGTGCTGGTTCCTTCTCTCCCTCCTAGTCTGGCATTCCTTGTCAGCCAAGGTTCCCTAGATCTTCCCTAGGTCAGACACCCAGGTCCCCTCATTATCTTTGGGGAAAAGTTCCTGTAGCTAGGGCCAAGGCAGCCTCCCAACCCAGCTAACCCCAGGGCTTGTAGCTTGTTGTAAGCAGCTTACTGCTGGTTGTTAAAGTGGACCTTATCCTGGGGTGTTTACTCTCCATAGGGAAGAAATATTGTTCTAGGATTTTTCTTCAGGTCTTTTCTGATTTTCCCAAGATGATCCCTGTTCTGCCTCTTTCTTATTTACTTTCACCAGTCTATATTCAACCAGAGGCGATATTTTGTCTCTTTTGTGGAGGAAAATTTTGAGAGCTTGAAATTTTCTGACCTACTCTGCCATCTTCCCAGAAGCCTCTCTTATTTTTTTATTTTAAAAATTAAATAAGAGTGGTAGAGAAAAAATGGGAAAAGAAATGAAGGTAATGCAAAGAAATTATGAAATGAGAATTATTAGGTTGGGAAAAGAGGCACAAAAATACTTATGAAACTCCTTAAAAATCAGAATTGGCCAAATGGGGGGGCATGGGGGGAGGCAGAATCTCACTGAAGAAAATAACTCCTTAAAAATTAAAATTGTTCAAGTGGAAGTCAGTGACTCCATGAGACAACCAGAAATAATTTTAAATAATCAAAAGACTGAAGAAAATATAAAGTATCTTATAAGAAAAACAACTGACCTAGGAAAATGGATTAAGGAGCGATAATTTAAGAATTATCAAACTACCTGAAAGGCATGATTAAAAAAGAGAGAGACTGGACATTATATTTCAAGAAATCACAAAGGAAAACTGTCCAGATATCTTGGAACCAGATGGCAAAGTAGAAATCAAAAGAAAGGGAGGGAGTAGTAAGAGGAGGATAAGATAAGATTAAGGGAAGCAGTGGTCAGAAACAAAACAGACTTTTGAGGAGGTAACAGGTTAAAAGAAGTGAAGGATAAGTAGAAGAGAACAGAATGGACAGGAAACCACAAATAGCAATCATAAGTGTGAATGTGAATGGGATGAATTAAACCATAAACCGAATAGGATAGCAAAATGGATAAGAAAATAGAATCAAACAATATCGTGTTTACAAAAGACACACTTGAAACAGCAAGACTCACACAGAGTTAAAATGATGGACTGGAACAAAATATATTGTGCTTCAGGTGAAGTAAAAAAGGCAGAAGTAGCAATCATCATCTCAGATAAAGCAAAAGCAAAAATAGACCTAATTAAAAGAGATAATCAGGGAAACTATATTTTACTAAAAAGGATCACAGACCACGAATCAGTACTAGACATATCTGGACCAAATGGCATAACATCCAAATTCTTTAAGGTAAAGTTAAAGAAATTACAAGATAAAATAGACAGTAAAACTATAATAGGGGGGAACCTCAATTTATCCCCTTCAGATCTATATAAATCTAACCACAAATCAAGCAAGAAAGAAGTTAAAGAGATGAATAGAGTTTTGTAAAAAAAAAAATAGATATGATAAACTTCTGGAGAAAACTGAATCAGAATAGAAAGGACTATACATTTTTCTCAGCTTTATGTGATACCTTCCCCAAAACTGACCATGTATTAGAGCATAAAAACCTCACAAACAGTGAAAAAAATCAGAAGTATTAAATGTACCCTTTTCAAATCATAATGCAATGAAAATTATATTAAATAAAAGACTTTTGAAGTGTAGATTAAAAATTAATTGGAAAGTAAGTAATCAAAAGAATCTAGAGAATGAATGGGTCAAAGAACAAATCATAAAAATAATCAATAATTTCATTAAAATTAATGACAACAAGAAAACATACTATAATTTGTAGGACACAGTCAGAGAAGTACTTGGGGGAATATTTTTATCTTTAAACACTTACATCAATGAAGGAGAGGTGGAGCAGATAAACAAACTGGGCATGCAACTAAGAGCAAATAGAAAAAAATTTAAAATCTCCAGTTAAATACCAAAATATAACTCTTGAAAATCAAAGGAGAAATTAACAAAATTGAAATTTTAACAAAACCAATAAAAATCATTGAGTTAATAAAATAAGTTAGGTTTATTTTAAAAAATCATTGACCAATTTGATTTTTTTTTTAAGGAAACTCAAATTGCCAGTATCAAACATAGAATGACTGAATGTGTGACCAATAAAGATGAAATTAAAGCAATTATTAAGAGCTATTTTGCCCAACTCTGTTGCCAGCAAAATTGAGAATCTAAGTGAAATGGATAGTTACCAAAACAAACAAACAAACCCATATTCCCTAGATTAACAGAAGAGGAAATAGAATACTTAAATAACCCTATCTTAGAAAAAAATGGAAAGAGCTATAGATGAGCTCTCTATAGGAAAGAAAAATCCAGGATCAAACGTATTTGATAGCAAATTTTACCAAACATTTAAAGAACAAGTAATTCCAATATTACATAAATTGCTTGGGAAAAAATTAGGTTAAGAATGAGTCCTATCAAATTCCTTCTATGACACAAATATGGTTTTGATACTTAAACCAGGGAGATCAAAAGCAGAGAAAGAAAATGAATATTGAAGTAAAAGTATTAAATAAAATACTAGCAATGACACTGCAGCAATATATCACAAAGATATATCACTATGACCAAGCTGGATTTATACCAGACATTCAGGGCTTGTTCAATATTAGGAAAACTATAAGTATAATTAACCATATCAGTAACAAAACTGACAAAAAACATACGATTATATCAATAGATACAAAAAAGTTGTTTTTTAACAAAATGCAATACCCATTCCTATTGAAAACACTAAGAAGTATAGGAATAAATGGAGCTTTTCTTAAAATGATAAGTACCATAAGTATTATCTGTAAAGGGGATAAACTAGAGATCTTTTCAATGAGATTAGTGGGAAGCAAAAATGTCCATTATTAAATTATTATCCATTATTATAATAGACATGCTAAATCAAGCAATAAAACAAAAGAAAGAAATGAAGGAATAAGCATAGGCAATGTGGAAACAAAATGGAATGTTGAAGATGAGTGAGGGACTGGCTAAGGATTTGCAATATGAATTTGTATTGGATAAAATTAGGTTTGTCTTTTTTTCCATGAATCCTTATGAAATAACCAAGTAAAGAGAAGAGGGTTCAGAACAGAATCTTGGGGTATATCCATACTTGGAGATTGGATATTGATAATGACACAATAAATGAAACTCAGAAGGAACAGTCAGACTAGTAGAAAGATAACTGAGAGAAAACAATGTCTTGAAAATCCGGAGAGGAAAGTATTTCATGGGTATGTAAATTATTCTCATTCCAATTTTAAAAGGATGACAAAGTGGGTTTATGGATTCATAGGTATTGTTGGCCTCTTGATTCCCTTTAAAAATGGAAATAAGGTCTACGATATTTACCATATTTTTTTTTATCTTCCCCTGTTTCCAGATACCTTGAAAATTGATTCTTCAATGCCCTTCAAAGCATTTCACCTCCAAGACAGAGCTCATCTCTGATCCTTGTCTAGTGCAAAATTCGAAGTATAGCATGTTTCATGGAGCATGAGTGGAGACAGAGCTCTGATTAGCTATCTAATGAATAATGCATGGGTTCCCATAACAACTCCTTCTGACAAACATGATCTGGCTTATGACTGAAGGACTTTGACTTTGGAAAGATGAAGTAATTCTTTTATTGTTCCCTTGGTCCCCCATGATGGTAGTGATGGGATACTCATAGGACAACAGGTAATTTTTAGAAGTGCTATTCTAATTTTTCCTGTTCTTTTCTCTTCAGTTATTAGGTTTTTGGTTTCTTTGTTCATTTTTGAAAGGTTGTTTTCATCCTCCCTTTCAACTGGGATTATTAGTGATATTTTGGAATTTCAAGTTGATTTTTAACCTAGTTTTTGTTGATAGTTGCCTGGAGGAAGCTTACCTCATTCACTTTTCTTGTACCTGTATATTTCAAATATGAAATTTTGAATGCTATAGTTCCTATTTACTAATATTTTTTTTCCATTTTGATGCTTAAATTTCGTATTAGTCTTTTTCTTTTATCTTTAGCTTTGTTTTCTTTACCATAGAAGGGCTCTCTTCAACACATCATTCTGGATTTTTTATTTCATTTTACTTTGTTTTCTCTCTATTTTGACCAGGCTATTATTCTAGCTTATTTTAAATTCATTTTCCATTTTTGGATTTCATTTTCTAGATAGACATATTTTTATGTTTTCTTCTTATCTACTTTAATTTTTATAGTTTTAATTTTAGGAAAGTCCTACTTTTTTCAATTTTATCTTCAATTTTGTTTTGGTTGTATTCTCAGTCTCATAGGGACAATTCTTTTTCCCCCTACTGTCAATCCATTGCTATATAAAATATTATTTACATAAAATATTTTCTTTGATTCTATTCATTTGATTTACTATATTAATGAGGCATCATGTTGAGATGGCTATGGGTATGAACAAGTGTTTTTATTTGCCACTTGCTATTTGAATAATTATTTGCAGTTTTTTAGCATGTGAAAAAGTACTATTGATATTGTTTTTCATGATCTGAATTTATTTCTGTTGCATTGATATCAATTTATTTATTTGCTTACTATATATTTGCAATGTACCAGTAGCATACAACCTTGAAAATTGTGGTATTGATGTTTACTGCTCAAGTAAGCAGTATTTATTGGTTTTGTTGAATATTTTAGATATAGAACCTTTTTTTTAAAGAAATGGGTGACAGGGGCAGCTAGGTGGCCACAGTGAATAGAGTATCAGCCCTGGAGTCAGGAGTACCTGAGTTCAAATATGACCTCAGACACTTAACCTAGTGACTTGGGCAAGTCACTTAACCCCAATTGCCCTGCCTACCCCTCTCCAAAAAGCAAAAAAAAGAAATGGGTCACAAAGTTGTTGAAATATATTGTCATTATGTGGGTACTGAAATGCATAGAAGTCTGCTAATAGTAGGAGCAGATGCAAAGTAGGGACCAGGAAGGGAAATTTTATATCATTCCCAAGTGAAAATCTTTCAGTGCTGAGCTAGAATGCATGTCACCAGAGGGGGCCAGGGCAGCTTGGCCCAGCACTAGGCATGTACCACATGGAGTACACTAATTTATTCCCCTGCTATACTGGATTAAATCTGGCTTTGCCATCCTTATTTCTTCAGTGTTAATTTCACTTCCTCATGCAAGACATCCAGCAATTGAAGTTTGAGCTCAAATGGGTCAGCTTTTCTCAATGGCAAAATGAGTTTGTTATGACAAATATTTTTAGATCTTTGCCAATTCTTAGAGATAGTAGAGTTCAAGATTGTAGTGAAATAAATAGCAAGGTCATTAGAGTTAAAGAGTTTGAGAATTGTTATGTTGGTTTGTTAGGAGATCATCAAAATGAATAGAAGTTATTGAGGAAAATAGCATTGAAGAGAGTAGGGCAGGAGATTGAGTTAGGTGCTAAAATCATCAAAAGTCAGCAGACAGAGGCAGGCAGCATGGACTTCAGAAAAGAAAGGTCATCAAAAGAGAGTAGGAGAGGAGGGCCATATAAGTGGCAATGGAAAGCAAGAAGTGCCCACTACTCCTCCTGGCTATTGAGTCAGGGGAATGGCACACAGGATGTGATGTTTTCTAGAGAACATTAGTTAAAGTGACAGAGTAGAAGGAATATTTGGATGAAAAAGTTTAAGGATTTAGGGGATTATGTTGGGAATAGAGATTGCTTTTGCAATCTTAACAGACCAAATAAGTTTCTCCCCCCAGAATCTCAATAGAGCCTTAGTTTCCCTTATTATTCTAATCAAAACCAGATTAGAGTGATCTCTAGTTATGGGTATAGTAAGAATAGTAGACTATGATTCAGAAATCTCAGAATTGGACAGTACCTCAAAAATTCCTTAGTCAAATCTATGGCTGATTAGGAATACCCTCCATAATACCGGAACAATGGTAACCTAGCATCTGCTAAAAGACATCTTGTTCCAAGTGTGGTCTCATAAATCAGGTTCAAATATTAATACTTAAATAGTATTACTGGTGGTTGGAATGGAGCAGATAAACTTAGGAAGTTTAAGGAACAGGCTTCTGTCACAGGCTGGAGAAAACCCCAGGCACACACACAATAATAATGCATAGGATTGGGAGGGGGAGGGCAATAGGAGACAAAAGTGAGAAGAAGAAAGTGGGATACTGCATTTGTTCTTCAGATTTTCATTCAATGACTGTCTGTCTGAAGGATATTGTTTCCTCTGAAGGGGTGTGTGTGTGTGTGTGTGTGTGTGTGTGTGTCCCATGGAAGAGATAGTAGCTGGGCATTTCTGATCATTATATTCCATTATTTATCTCTATCACCTTGTATAAAGCAACTCACCTCTTTAGATACCATGTTCCTCATAACTAAAATGCTAGAAGATTCTAGAAGAAGCCAGAAGATGCCTAGGATCCCTTATAGCTCTAACATTTATATATAATTCTAAAATGGAAGAGGTAATAAGCACCTAGTAGAGGTTCAATATGCTGACTTTTTCCAAAAGCCTAGGCAAACTGATACCTTGATTAGGAAAAAAAAATAGCCTGTACCCCTCAGATCGGCAAAACTGACAAAAAATGGAAAATTTCAAATGCTGGAGGGACTGTGGAAAAATGATTACATTAATGCATGGTTGGTGGAGCTGTGAACTGCTCCAGCCATTCTGGAAAGCAATTTGGAATTATGACTCCAGAGCTACGAAATTGTATATTCTCTTCAAATCCAACTGATATCAACATCTATGTCTTTATCCCAAAGAGATCAAAGAAAGAGGAAAAGGATATATATGTATACAAATATTTATAGTAGCTGTGTTTGTGGTGGCAAAAACAGGGGAAGGAGGTACCCCTCAACTGGGGAATGGTTGAGCAAGCTTTGGTATGTGAATGTGATGGAATACTATCATGCTATAAAAGAAATGATGAAGAGGATGGTTTCAGAGAAACTTCATGTGTTGTATGAACTGATGTTGAGTAAAATAAGCAGAAACAAGAGAAAAATGTGTGCAATTACAGAAGCAATGTTGTAAAGACATTCAACTATCTAGAATTTTAGGAACCGTGATCATCGCAATGACCAGCCACAATTCCCAGGAGACTATAGTGAAAGAGGAGTACCCAGCTCCTGACAGAGAGGCAATGACTTCAGCATGCAGGTTGAAACATATATTTTTTTAATATGGCCAATGTAGGATTGTCTTTTACTTGACTATTCTTATTTGTAACAGGTCTTTTTTTTCCCTTTCTTAACTGGGGAGGGGGACAGAGGTGGAAAGGAGAGAAGGCAGTTCTTCATTTGAGAAAAGTAATAAAAAATTTAATTTTAAAAAGATAGCCTACAAAGAGGCGGTTTCTCTAACCTGCTGCTTGCTGTCAAAGAACAGTTCAGTTGTGGCTTCCTCAGCAATATCTCAAAATTTCCTTGTGTTTCCCCACTGCTCTCCTCCCAGGCCTGTGCCTTTCATGCAGAAGAAACACCCTTTTCCTTGAGTGAAAAATTACATTAAATGTCCAGCAGAGGGTGCATCATGCTCCTTATCCATGGTGCAGTTTTGTAATGGTCAAAAGAAAAAGTGAAATTTCCAGTATTCCTCCCAAAGACTGAACTTCAAGTTTATACATACCTACATATGAAGACTTGATTGTTCCATCTGAAATGCTTTTGTGTTATAATACTCAATCCTATAGTTATGGTTTCTAGTGATCCTGACTTCTATGCCTGTAGGCAATAAAATGTATAAAGCATGTGGAAATATTAAAGTATTAGTCTGTTGATTGGCTATTGACCTTTGTTCTAGAAGAGACCAAAATGTTAGAGTCAAGTTACAGTGCATCTAACTGTGACTGATCAGACCAATATAAGCTCAGAATGCTCTACCACAGGTCAGGCACAAAGAGTCCATGTGAACATTTGGGGTGGCTTCTCTAAATCTGCACATCTTGTGGTTCTCTTGAGCTACTCCAGTTCTGCTTTGCTCATAGAGCACAGCACCTTCTCTGATGAGGGCATGCCATGCTGTGAGTTCCTGTGCCAGTGTCTCTTTTGGCACACAATCAATTCCGAAGTTCTTAAGAGAAACCTCAAGAGTTGTCCTTGTATTGCTTATTCTGATCACCATGTGAACACTTGCTTTGTGTGAGTTCTCCATAAAATAGTCTTTTTGGCAAGTGTACATTTGACATTCTACCAACATGGCCAGCCCATTGTAGTTGCACTCTCTGAAGCAGAGTTTGAATACTTGGTAGTTTAGTCCAAGAAAGGACCTCAGTGTCTGGTATCTTACCCTCCCAAGGGATCTTCAGAATCTTCCTAAGATAATATGAAGGGAAGCAATTCAGTTTCCTGGTATGGTACTGGTATACTGTGCAGGTTTCACAGGCATACAACAATGAGGTTAAAACAACAACTCTGTAGACCTTCAGTTCAGTAGTCAGTCTAATACCTCTTCTCTCCCATACTTTCTTTCAGAGCCTTCCAAATACCGAGCTAGTTCTGGCAGTGCATGTGTCAACCTTATTTTCAATGTGTACATCCCTGGAAAGTATACTACCAAGGTATGTGAACTTATCTACAGCATTCAAAACTTCTCCATTTACTGTAACCAGTGGTTCCACATATGGGTGTTTAGTGCTGGCTGATGGAGTATTTGTGTTTTCTTGGTGTTAATTGTTAGGAAAACTTAAAGTACTAAATAGTTAGCTAGAAGTCAGGTATAGCTTGAAGTTTTGCAAAGCATTTTTTTTATATTTGGGGCGGCTAGGTACCTTAGTGGATAGAGTGCTAAGCCTGGAGTTAAGGAGACTCATTTTTCTGAGTTCAAATCTTCCTTAGACTGAAAAGAATTAAAGCCATAATTATTGGGTAAATTGTCAAAGAAAAGATTTCTTTAAAAAATTTCCATATGGATATATTCATATGGAGAGATTTGTCTTTTTCAATTTGGTTTCCTTTAGAGAGCTGAGCCTGGAGTCAGGAAGACCTGAGTTCAAATCTGGCTTTAGACACTTACTAGCTGTGTGAGCCTGGGCAAGTCACTTAACCCTGTTTGCCTCAGTTTCCTCATCTGTAAAATGAACTGGAGATGGAAATGGCAAACCACTCCAGCATCTCTGCCCAAAAAAACCCCAAATGGGGCCACAGATAGTTGGACATGATTGAAAATGACTGAACAGTTACAAATTATTTATCTCATTGATCCTCAAAATAACTCCATGAAGTAGATATTATTATTCTCCCCACTTTACAGTGGAGAGAGATTAAGTGATTTTCCCAGGGTCACACAGCTAATAAATGTTTGAGGCAGGATTTGAACTCAGGTCTTCCTGACTCCAAGTCTATCACTAAACATGGCACCACCTACCATTATCACCAATATCACTGTCAATGTCATCATCATTATGGGGAAGAGAGGGTATTAAAAGGGTAGATGGCATGGCCTTTTACCTCCAAGGAGTTTATAATCTATTTGGATAGATAAAACTAGTAGAAACAACAAGAGAATAATTTCAAAGCAATTTGTGAGCCTTATGAAGGCAACATGATGAAATTCAATAATCTTCAAATTTTTTTGATTGTTCAACTCATCAGAAAAAAATTTTGAACATGCTTCTCTCCCTTTAATATATTTATAAATTATGTGATTTACTATTGTAATACAATATTATATATATATATATTATAAAATTAACATTATAGAACATTCACCTAGGTAACAAATTCTAGAAGGCTAGATAAAAGAAAGATTTTTAAACAAATTTTTATTTAGTTACTAAGAGTTCAAAAAGCTTTTTTTTTTGCTCTCACCATTATTATAAATAGTGAGGAAAATGGCACTGAATGTTTCATTATTTTTTAAAATTTTGCTTTTGCCATATAGTGATACATAACAATAAGCTGAAAACAAATGATTAAGGGAATGTATCACTGTTAAACCCTCAGTTTTGTGGAATACCCCCCTGTTTCCTTAGCATACCTTAATATGCATAAGCCTGCATATTTCATGGGACCATCTTACATACAATGTGAGGGAAATTGTCATTGTCATATATTATCATTAAAAAAAGAAATCACATTTCTTTTTCCTAGATGTATGCAGGCACCAGTCATACCTTGCTCTTGTCACATTCTATTAATAGGCAGCTCCTGATTCACTGTAAGCAAACCCTGAGAATGAGGTAAAATCAGGACCTGAATACTGGTAGATGCATGTGGGACAGCATCCCTCATACTTAAGGAAATCAGGTTATTAGAATCCTGGTCCAGAAAGGTTAAATGATGGGAATGTGCCTCTATAGTTTTTTAGGTTATCTATCATCTGAAATGCAGAGGTCAGCATACTGACATGAGCCTGCTGGAACACAGACTTGGGTGTATTTAGAAAAATTGCTTCCTGGAGTATTGCCTTGTTCTGCATCCCCCTCTTTAATTTATTTGCAAATAACAAGACAACAGCAATCCTTCAGGTACTTTTTTCCTTTAGGAAATGATGCTGTCCATGCAGTTTTCAAGATCTTCCACTAGCATTTTTGGAAGTTCTTGGTAATTGCACAGATTCTAAATTCTTATCTTTAGTCACAGAAAGTTTTATAGGAACATTTTTTTCTCTTGGTTGCCTTTCTGTCTTTTGTGAATTCTGGGGACCTAAGATGTCTGAGCATCAGTGCCATTATCTTCCCCTTTGAATGTAGCATCTAAATTTCAACAACCAATCAAATTCTTCACCCAAATGGTCCATAGCCAACTACAGTAGGAGAGTGATTGTCAGACAGGCCTCTGAAGAACAAAGCCTGAGTCTTTACTTGTAGAAACTGGAGAGTTGGTAGTATCTAAGACCACATCAAAAACAGCCACCAAGGGTCATCTCATCTGCATGTCCAACTCTTTGATTTTTTCCATTTTATTTGGTGAGAATTCTAAGGAAGTTGTAGCCTACACTAACTCAGCAGCCTCAAATAGCTAGAATAATAAAGATAGACCTTGAAGAGCTTGGACCAGTGACATAGTCTACCTAGAGGACTGAGCTCTGCCTGGTGTATGAAGATTCAGGAACCCATTCTTTCTCCTCTACAAAATGCAATTATGAGAAAGCATTATCTGTAGAACTAATCAGGACACTGAAAACTTGAACTCTTTTTTGATTTTTAACTTCCTTTTTTGGTCTCTTTTTCAATATCTTGATATCCAGGTCAGAGGCAATCTTTCTTTTGGAAAAAATGTCCCCATTTATTGTTCTTTCTTTCATAAGTCTCTTCATCATAGTTGTCTGACATTTAAAGTTCTTTGCTACCTTACTCCAACATTTCTCTCCGAACTTATTGCAGATTGTCCAACTTAATGACTTCTTGAGTACAGTCAAACTGACTGACTTACAGTTCCTCAACAATACCATTTCATCCCCCATCACCATGCCTTTCCAATGGCTTCCGCCTACCTAGACTGCATTTTCTCTTCACCTCTGCCACTTAGAATCCTTCAAGAGTCAGCTCAAATACTACCTTCTACATGAAACCTTTTCCGGTGTCCTCTCACTCACCCAGTTGCCTTCTCTACCAAATTATCTTATATTTATTTTGTATATGTGTTGCAAGACTTTCATGTAGTGAGGCCTCTCTCCCTCCCACATAGCATGGGGGTGTTATTGTATAACTCAAAGGGAGGCAGAACAGACATTTCCATTGTCTTTTCCTCCCCTCCTTTTTCTTCGAGAGAGACTTTAATTCCTGCCATGAGGGGTCACAGGAAATTGGGACCAGAGGTCATAACTCTGTTCTAAAAAAGGGGGGGGTACCATGCTAGAGTTATATCTATTTGCTCCCTTAAATAATGTGAGACTAATAAATGAGGTTTTCGGGTTTCAGTTAACTTCTGATCACTGTACATTCTTGGTGTGGTAGCAGGACTCCAAGTTTTATATCCAAGGTTTGACACTTTACCTACCAAATGCCAGTTCCACAGTGAATATATATAGCATTTAGCCAAGAAAACTCATTTATCCAAATTCTCTCTAAAATAGAAATCAGAGAAGGTATACATAGGAGAATATATACCAAACAACACACAGCTCTCCTACTGGGAGAGGAGTAACTCAGTTCAACTGAGGGAGAATCCTAGGCTCGCCCAAGGAGAAATTCCCCATAGTCTCTAGTATAGCAAGCTGGGGATAGGGACATGATAGAAACTGCCACCTCCTCTCATGTCAGCTTCTTCCCAGGGCCTTTTCCTTCAGCAATCTAAAGTGAAGTTGGAATCTTTCATCTCTCTCAAAGCTGAAAGCCGGAGCATACAATATGAATAGACTTAGTGACTCAAAGAGAGCAAGAGGAAGACTTGATCTCCATAACTCCACCCTGAGCTTCACACAGGTACAGGTACATTGATCTCCACCAATAAGGAGAGAGTCTCATGCCAATGGGCTTTTGGACTAGGGTTACATGTGTATATGTGTGTGCAAATATATATGTTATAAAGAACTCCCCTTGCCACTGCTACTATTCACACCTAGCATCTCTACCACTCAGCTTCTGAAGTTGCCATTTGCTGCTTCTCCATTCAGCTGCTGGAGCTATCTTCTAGATCTGGTCTCTCCTGCTTCAATTTATTCCTCCAGGATACGAGGATGGAAGAATATTGTCTAAGAGTGACTGAGGCCAACCTACCTAGAGAGGCTAGCAACCAACACATTTTCAGCCTTTTGGTCAGCCTCTACAACTGACTGACACACAAAGGAACTATTCAGATAACTATCAGACTTTTCTTCCTCCTCCTCCTCCTTCTCCTCTTCCTTCTTCCTTTAACTTTCCCCTTCTTTACTCCTAAGTTCCCTAACCATCACTCCTACCTGAGTTGGGGTGAGTGAATTCCTTTCAAATTCAGTTACACTTTTATCTCCCATCCCTTGTTGACCATGGGAGCTTACTTCATGAATCCTCCCCTAATTGTTCAGTTTTTCTTCTTTTTGCCCTTCCACCCTATCCCTGACCCAGGAGTTCTACTCGCCAAACTTTTCCTCCTTCCCTATTTCAGCTTGTTACCATTTCCAAAGCCTCCTTCCAAGTCCTAGAAAATTATAGTGACAATCAAGTTTATACACTAAGAGCCTGAAATCAATCCCAGGTCCTCTGCCTTCAAATCCATTCTCTTTATACTATAACATTCTTTATCTTCCTGAAAAATAAAAATCAGCTTCACTATGAGTTAGTAAAATAATTTTGGAAAGCAATTTGGAATTATATAAGCAAAATTACTAAAATGTCCATACCCTTTGATACAGAGATTCCATCACTAGGCATATGGCTCAGAGAGGTCATCATTGATATGAAAGGCCCCCTATACACCAAAATATTAATAGAAGCACTTTTTGTGGTAGCAAAGAAATGGAAATGAAATAGATGCCTATAAATCAGGGAGTGATCAAACAAGTTGTGGTATGTGAATGAAACAGAACAGAATGGAATATTACTGTTTTGTAAGAAAGAATGAATATGATGAACACAAAGAAGCATGGCAAGACTTACAAGAACTGATATAAAGTAAGCAGAACCAATAACATTACATAATGAATGTTATATATGATGATTACAATAATATAAAGACAACCACAAAACAATGAAAAGTGAATATTGTAAAATTATAAAGAACAAATATGACCCCAAAGAAGAAAAATAAGAAGACAAGCTACCCTCACCCCGCCCATCCCTCCTTCTTTGCAGAGTTCATTGGTTTAAGGATGTGGAATGTTACATACATCTTCACATTTTTTTCAGTGTAGTGATCAGTTTTATTCATTGTTTTGCTCTTTTTTTTATTTTCTCTTTTAAAAGCTTTGGTTATATGGGATAACTCTTTGGGAGAGAGGAGAGGAAGGCACACAGGAAATTTAGGCAATGGAAAAAAACATATAAATAAAATTTTATTTTCAAAAATAAGTATTTCTGTGGTGGCTAGGTGGCGCAGTGAGTAGAGCGTTGGCCCTGGAGTCAGAAGGATCTGAGTTCAGATCCGGCCTCAGACGCTTAATGAACACACAAATAAAAACCCAGCTGTGTGGCCTTGGGCAAGTTACTTAACCCTAACTGCCCTCCAAAAAAGCAAAAAAAAAATAAGTATTTCTTTCAACTTATACAGTGGTTTTGGGTTTCTGCTAAAGTTCTGATGTACCAAATTTTGAAAATGTAGCTTCTGAAAATTATCCAAATGAAATAGAATATATAACCTATATCAGCTAGGGCCTGTCCTTGAAAAACTGAGATGGTAATTTAGACACTTGAGGGAAGGGGGGAAGGAAACCAATTCACTTTAACTACCAGGAAATTTTGGCTGGAATTTTTCATGTAACTGTCTCAATTACCCATTTGTACTTTCTGTATGTAGATGTAGCCTTAGAACCACAATATACATTGATGCTTCTGCATTGGTAGTACAGGGAATTTCTTAGTTGAAGATGTGGACAGTTATTTGTCTTCTTTTTTTTTTGTAAAAGACTAAAAATGTGTAATTTTACCTTGTACATTGAATCCATCAGAGTTCCTACAACTAGGGCATAATGATATTCGACACTCAAAGAAATGCCAAGTCCCTCATTTCCTCAGCATTTACATTGCTGAGTGCAGTAGCAATCATACTTGGCAATGAGTATGAAACAGATTCAGTTTCCAAGGCTCACAGAAAATGACTCAATTTAAAGATTCTGTGTGAGAAGTTATCACATATTAAATCTAACACACTGGCAGTTATCATAATCTTTACTGAGTACCATTGGACTCTTGAGGAAGATGACAGCATTTTTTTTTAAATAGAGGATTTTAGAATTGGAAGAGATCTAGCCTAAACCATACCTAAAACAGAATCCCCTCTACAATACACTTGAAAAGTGTTCATGTGGTCTGGGCTTGAAAACCTTTACTTAAAGGGAATAATAATAACTGATGAGAACAAGCATTTATAGAGTAATTTATGTTTTATTCATGTAATTATACTTGACACGACAACCCTGGAAAGTAGGTACTAATGATCATCCCCTTTTTATCAATGTAAAAACTGAGGCTGAGCTAATAATAATGATAGAAATAGCAATAACAGCTAAAATTTATATGGTACCAACTGTGTGCCAGGTACTGTTCTAAGGACTTTTCAATTATTATATCATTCACAACAACCCTGGGCGGTAGGTGCTATAATTGTCCTCATTTTATCAGTTTTATCAGATTGAGATGCTGAAAATAAAGAGCATTTATAGAGCACCTATTACCTATGCTAAGCACTTTACAACTACTTTTTCATTTGATCCTCCCAACAATCTTAGGAAGTAGGTGCTATTTTTCCCTCTTTGTACATCTGAGAAAACTGAGGCAAAAAGAGGTTAAATGACTTGCCCAGGGTCACACATCTAGTTAATGTCTGAGGCCAGACTGGAACTCAGGTCTTCCTGACTCCAACTTGAGCATTTTATCTATCAGACCACTTGGGAACACATTAAATCACCACCATACCTTTGGATAGTTTTAATTCTTAGAAGTCTGTCCTTTTATCAAGCCTAACTCTTGTCTCTTTGCCATTCCAACCACTGTTTTAGATTGTACATCTTAAGAGACCAGATACTCTGTCTATGTAATTCTCTTGGTTCTACACCAGTCATGGTCAGGAGACAGACTATAAACCCCAAAATAGAATTGGGGCTGTGATGTAGGACAAGAGCTGACTGAGCTAAAGATAACAGAATATAATGGAACACCAAAGTCAGGAAGGGGTATCTCTGTGCTGGAAGCCAACAAGAATGAATGAGGCATGGAGAAGATTAGTTATCTTCTGAGAACTAATCTCCTGTACCCTTTGATGTTGTTGTACTAAGTAAGATATCCCCCTCTGTGTTACCAGGAATACCTCTCAGTATATCAGTATATTCCTCATAGTCATCCAATTCTCTGTGTTCCCATTACTATCATTCTTTCTCACTTGAATTATTGCACTAGTTTCCTGATTTACTGACCAGCATTATAATAACAGTCATCCCAGCATACCTAGGATGGCTGCTAGCACAGATTTTTTTATCTGCTTTTCTAAAGGAAAGCAGGTGAACAAAGGGGTGAACAATCTTACTTTAATCAAACATATATATATATCATTTACTTAGTTCAGTGGAAAAAGTCAGCACCCTGAACTGAACTTCAGAGAAAATACAAACAGAAATTACAAGCAGAAATAATAGCATAAAGACCAACAGATAGGGCTTCTAGCCATCTGACCAAATAATATACATATCACAGATCAACAGACAGATACAACTATCTGACCATTACATACATACATAGTTACCAGAGAGAGAAGCACCAACATCTGGGTTTTCAAAGCCAGGGGGACTCCTTACAGCTACCCAGAGTCTCACCTGGCTACATCATTCCAATACTCTTCCTATGAGTAAGCCCCAAAGCAAAATGCTAACCTCAGAGTATATATACACTTTTTCAGGGTCTGAGGGCATCACTACCCTTGTGACCCAATACCTAATTACAAAGTAACAAAAGGTGTGGGCCTTCCTGAAAAACAAGCCTTCCCTAATCAAACTTCTCTTGTTGGGTTCCATGTGAGGACTATTAATGGGTGAGGAAGATCTTCAACTCCAATTAACATTATAAGCATCTAGTCTTTTCCCTTTCAATTCATTTGATAACTACCTGATATTTTGTTATCACAAATGGAAATCCAGGAATTTTCATTCATTGCTCACAGTCCTGTCCTCTAGAACCAAGCAAAACAAATCTAATCCTTCTTCCATAACATAGCCCTTCAAAAATATCAGGATATCCTGCTAGATGACTATCAGTTTAAGTTTTTGGATTATGATTTGAGGCTGGAAGAGAATTTACAGTTGTTGAGTCCAACCCCTCCCCATTTTTCAGATTCAAAAACCGAGGCAGAGAAGTTAAGCAACTCATCTAGGGTCATATAGATAATTGTTGTTGAATAATTTTTACTAATGTCTGACTTTTTGTGACCCAATTTGGGGCTTTCTTAGCAAAGATACTGAAGTGGTTTGCTATTTCTTCCTCCAGTTCATTTTTCAGACAAGAAACTGAAGTAAACACTGTTAATCAACTTGTCCAGGGTCACACAGGTAATAAGTGTCTGAATTTGGATTTTAACTCAGATCTTCCTGATTCCTGGTTGACTTCTTTATCCATTGTACTACCTGCTTTAAGGGAGTAATGGATGGCTAAAGCAGTCAGCCTGAAGTCATGAAGTTTACAGGAACCTTTTAGATCAAAGACCAAAGAAGAACCTTTTAGAGTGGAGTCACAGAAATCGTGAACTAAGTCACAAGGTAGTTGATCATCAGGCTTTTTCCAGAATGATGGTGATATTGACTTGACTACTGTTCCTAGATCAAAGGATGGAAAATGTGTGTGGGACAGGAACATAACAGTACAGATAATGCCAAAATGTCTAGGGTAAATGGATGTGAAGTATTATCTGGAGCCAGCTGGATAAAACTTAGGTCAGTTTGCACTAAATTCACTCACCAATCAATACAGCTCAGTACCTGGATGAGATTCCAAAGCTAAATGGATTAATTGATTCTCCTGGGGTAGAAAGCATAGTCTCTGGAGGTCTGGTCCCGAGGATATTTTTCAGGTGGAAAGAGGGTCAGTGATGGATCAGATAATAAGATGTCTAGGACAGATGGATGTGAGATAAACCTAATGTATCTTCATGGACTGTTTGACTGAATTAATGAAAGATAATGGTCCTATTGTCCTTTGCTCTGGTCAAATCACAGCTGCCCAATTATGTTCTGCTCTGAGAAATAAGTGGCATAGTGGGAAGACCATTGGTTCTGGAATCCAAAGAGCTGGTTTCACATCTCACCTCAGATATTTATTGTCTATGTGACTTTGAGCAAGTCACAACTTCCCTCCTTGTGTCCTTTATCCTACTCCCTTCCATTTTTCTCCAGTAGATTACCTTCACTATCAATACCCCACCCCAACCTTCCTCCTAATCTTTAATCTCTTCAGATCTACTGCTACTTCACCTGAAGTTTACAAATATGCCTATGACTCTCCAAGCTTTAAAAAGCAACCCTCAGAAGATCCCCTTCCCCTCTGCTAGCTATTGTCCTATATGGCTAGATGGCATAGCAGTTAGAGTGCTGGACTTGGAGTTAAAATGACCTAAGTTTAAATAAACGACTAGCTAGTAGGTGGCAACTAGGTGGCCCAGGGCAACTAGGTGGCCCAGTAGATAGAGTGATGGACCTGGAATGAGGAAGACTCTTTGTGAATTCAAATCTGGTCTCAGACACTTACTATCTATGTGACCCTTGGGCAAGTCATTTAACCTCAGGTTTCTCAACTGTAAATTAGGGACAACAATAGCACCTACTTTATAAGGTTGTTGTGAGAATCAAATGAAAAAAATATTTGTAAAGCACTTAGCCCAATGCCTGGTACACAGTAGGTACTATATAAATGTTAGTTATTATTATGAGCTATACATTTTATCTCTTCCTATTGTTCCCTGAAAGTAACATTATCTCAATTTTCTATTTGTATGCCCAGTACTCAAGGTATATTGTAATGTAATGATAACGGGGTTTTGAAGATCTTCCCTACCCTTTGTAATGGCAAGCAAACAAATACTTAGCACCTTGTTTCAAGTTGAGCCTTCTGCTTGATTGTATCAGGTCTTTGTTGGGAAGCAGAACTTGTGAATCCCACAGTGGAAGGAACTTGTTGATGCAACAGGAAGGGGAGGAATAGGGAGGAGCTAATACCCATATACAAGGAGAAACCCAAGCTGAGAGAGCCAAAACTGCCGGAAGCAGGCAGCATGAAGGCTGAGGAGTTACTGTGAGTGAGAGAGGGGCATTCTTACTTGAGGGAGTCTGTTTTGTTTTGAAGGCCTGATGGAGGGAAGGTTTGGGAAGGCTTGGGAATGTGGGTGTTCACTGCATTAGTTATGTCTAACTACTTTGTGGTTACTGTAATGAATTTGCCTTTCTGGTTTGGGGACTTGGTTTTCTGGTATTTGAATAAATGCTTTGGTTCTGTCCTCTATGTGGACATCCTGTTACATTTTGTAATTCACAACTATACCAGCATATTCATAGCTGTCATGGTGTAAAGCCATGCAGGAGCAGCTTTCCAGAGGACTGCTACTGTGAACAGCTTTCAAGGTTCTGATTACACAGTATAGTGAATACTGTATTTATTCTATAACAAATCAGAGCAAAACATTCACAGAAAATCAAGATACAGCATCCGCAATGTTATAACTTATCAGATAAAATAGTCACATAGTTTCCACCACAATGGTCACAAAATTTTGAACAAAGAACAATCATTTAGTGACTAAATCATTCAATCATCCTTCATCATTCACTATTCAATCATCAGAAAATACACAGACCCTCAAACCCCTAGGTCACTAGTAAATTACAATTTCTCAGTATGTACACAGTATCCATGTAAAGTCTTCTTTCAGCTTGACTTGGGGTAGTTACTCAAATTCCCTGGATCCCCTTCTATGGTCTCAGGTCCTACCTGGATTCATCAAATTGTCACCTGGGTTCAAAGGCAGAAAGGCAGACAGCTACCAGGGCCTTGTCCAGCTCTCTGTGCAGTTCCTGCTCCACATTGGAGCTCACAGTGTCCAGTCCATCTCAAATCCTTCACAGTCTCTGTTCCTGGGAAGACAAGGTTTAACAAAGATATAAACAGATTCATACAAAGTACCAGCATCACAAAATCATGCTTCCTCAGTCTTCAGCAGCTCTGGCTGGCCCTCAGTGTGACCAGCTCTCAGAAATCCTCAGCAGCTCTGGCCTTTCCTCTTCAGCTTCCCTCCAGGCAGCAGCTTCTGCCTCCATGAAGTCTGTTCCAAGAATATCTGTCTCTCCCTCTCTGGGGCCTTTCCATAAATACAGTATTGCCCCTCCCCATTCAGCCCCTTCCTGTTACATCAGCAACAGGAGACAGGAGTTCATACCTTCTGTTTCTTTAACAGAGGCTTAATCTGAACTAGGTGCTAAGTACCTCTTAGCTTAGCTATACAAAAGGAACTTCAAGTCTCATTACTGTTACACATGCACACTGAGAATATTGGATTGATATTCCATGTAGTCACTTAATACATGCTTTCTCACTCAGTCATTCATTACTCCCTCTGGTTATACCCCAGAGTGGTGAGGAATAACCAGTTTGCAATAGATGGATGAAAATATTAGTACTATTCAATTCTATTTCCTATGTCACCTACCAACTTTCTGATCATTTGTCTTTCAAGGAACCCTGATAGTGGGGTGTCCTGGCCTATGAACACAAGGATTTTGTTTTTTTTTTTTGAGGTAGGTATACACCCTGTAACAAATTAATAAATTCATTCTGGCTTTCAAAAAAGTTTTTTACATTTGTCATAAATTATTCTTACTTAGCCTACAGTGGTTTCTGTGATCACCACTTCCTTTTCTGTGTGCTCACAAACCAACCATATATTCTAAACTGTGAAAGAAATCAATGTAAAGATCACCCACATATTGTTTGCAAAATAGACTGCCTTCTTCCACATTTTAAAAACCAGAATATTTTCTCATCTACCATCTCAGTACATTTCTCCTATTCTAAACATTCCCTTGAGGGTCACTGTTAGTTCCAATAAAAGTGAGTGTTGAAAACTATCTGTTTTGTTTTTTTTTTCTTGGGGGAGGGGAAAAGCAAGGCAATTGGGGTTAAGTGATTTGCCCAAGGTCACACAGATAGTAAGTGTGTCAAGTATCTGAGGCCGGACTTGAACTCAGGTCCTATTAACTACAGGACCAGTGCTCTATTCACTTTGCCACCTAGCTGCCCCCATTACTTGCTGTTTTGATGACTCCTCCTTCCTTCTGGTAAGTCTCATTTGAAAAAGGGCTTCCTGCTCCATATGCATGCTGTG
The DNA here is from genome assembly GCA_011680675.1 of Gymnobelideus leadbeateri. Classification (NCBI taxonomy): domain Eukaryota; kingdom Metazoa; phylum Chordata; class Mammalia; order Diprotodontia; family Petauridae; genus Gymnobelideus; species Gymnobelideus leadbeateri. Next base: position 35,843 of record WOXC01003312.1, read on the forward strand.
GATACTCTTCCTGTGCCTTTGACCTCAAGCATTTCAAGTCAATTCAATAAAAAGAATGTATCAATCATTTCCTTTGCATAAGGCTCTGTTCTAGGTACCAAGAACACAAAAATAGATGGGACACTGGGAAATTGAAGAGAGAGCAATCCCCTGATTACTTTCTCACTCTCCCTGGATGGGGCACAGGTTAGGGAAAACTTCTTGGAGGGGGAGGAGGCCTACAATTTGAGCTCCAAAGCAAGGAAGAGATATCAGTAGATGAGAGGGGAGAGGAGGGAAAAAGTACATTCCAGGTATATAGATGGGAGAGGTAAAAGCAAGAATAGGGCAAAGAGCAAAGTAGTCTAGTTTATCCAAAAGTCATAGAATGTAAAGGGGAATAGAATTGGATAAAGATGGCCAAGTATAATCATGTCATAGATTTAGAGCTGTAGGAGAACTTAGATGCTATCTAGTTCTGATTCTCTCATTTTACAGATAAGGAAACTGAGTCCTAGAAGGACCTAAGTGACCTGCACAAGGGCACACAACTCATAAGGGACAGTGCTAGAATTTGAACACAGGTTCTCTGACTCCAAATCTAGCTCACTTTCCACTGTTTGACCTGCCTTTCCTGACCAGAATGTGGAGAACCTTGAATGCAGGAATTAGGAGCATATGCTTTATTCCATTGGCAATGGAGAGTCACTAAATGTTTTATAGTATAGTATAGTATAGTATAGTATAGTATAGTATAGTATAGTATAGTATAGTATAGTATAGTATGGTATAGTATAGTATAGTATAGTATAGTTTAGTAGAGTAGAGTAGTCATGACAATCAGAGTCATGCATTAGTTAAGATTACTCTGGCAGGGGTGTGGAGGTCGAATTGGAAAAAGGATAGACTAGAGGCAAAAAGCAAAACCAAAGAAGAAATTATAATAGGCTAGATGAAAAGAGATAAAAGCTTGGATGTAGCATTGTTGCAGTAGAATTGAAAAGGAGACAGATGTGATGGGTGTTCAGGAAGCAGAAATGACAAGACTTACTTATTCACAAATCAGAGGTGAAGGAAAGGAAAGAATTTTTAATAACTAATACTCCAAGGTTATAATCTAGATGATTAGTGGGGTGAGAGTTGATGGTGCCACTAATAGAAATAGAAAATTCTGAGAAGGTTTAAGAGCAAATAGAATAAGTTTAGTTTGGGATATGTTGAGTTGGGCTGTGACAATGAGATATACAGGTGGAAATATACAACAGGTAATTATGAGGTCAAAAAAGGAAAGAATAAAAAAAAGGAAAGAAAATGAAGAGGTAAGAGAAGAAGACTCAGGACAAAGTTATGCTGCACCAAAAATGTAGGTTTTAGTGAACTACCATTAACTTAGTGTTTAACAATGTGCCAGGCACAGTGCTATGCACTAGGTATAGAAAGAAAGGGAAGATATGGGAGGATGAAGAAGAGGAGAAAAAGGAGGAAGAGGAGTAAGAGGAGGAGGGGGGGAGTGGGAGGAAGAGAAGAAGGAGAAGGGGAATGGGGAGGAAGAGGAGGAGGAGGAGGAAAATAGCTAAAAAGATAAAAAGGATTAACCAGAGGGGTATAAAGGAACCCATGAGAATGCAGTATCCTGAACCCTGAAAGAGGAAAGGAAGGAGAGGGTATTCCACAGTGTTAAATGATGATGAGTATTACATTGCCCCTTCTCTTCAAGCACTCTCCTTTGGAAATAGAAACCTTCCATCAGGCTCAGCTGTGCCCACAATTCAAATATGCTTAACTATAGAGAATCGGATCTTATAGCTTTCATCACTATTTATTCTGTGCTGGTGTATACTTGGTGGGGAGAGGGAGGTGAAGAACGGAGGGATGCTACTAGAAACCAGGCTACAAGTCCTACCCATGCACATACCCACACCCACACCATGATGTCTATATAGGGTAAAGAGCTCCATGATAAGTCCTGTTGTAATGAGGGCTCCTTGGTTCTGTATATATTCTGTATTTGTGGTAGCATGGGAATTGACTTAAACATGGTACAGCTGGCAACAATTCACAAGGGAATTTTCCCTGAGACATAGATGTGAGCCCTTGGAAGGAAGGATGGGCATCTGCAGGAGAAGGGCCTCTCCCATGGGCATATAGTGACTGCTCTGCTTGCTCCTCAACTATGTCCCAGACCTTGTAGAATGAACCTTTCTCTTCCTGTAGGTTGCTTCTGCTAAAGGCTATTGAGCATGTTTTCACAGACAAAACTGCCATAATTCTCACACATGATCGTGAATGCTTTAATAAGATCTTAAATGCTTTCCTGCAGTAGAACAGAACACATTTTGAGTCTTTGTTGAAGACAATATCATAGTTTTTTGAGTATTTGTCTTATCCCCTGTTAGACTCAAATGCCTATGGGGTCAGGAACTGCATCTTTCCTAAACTTGGTATCTCCTGTAGTTCCTTACATGGTATTTTGTGTATACTAATCCATTTTTTGTTGAGTTGAGTTGAATTAGATTGAATTCTTCCTTTGACCTTTGACCATGGTAGACCCACCATCCCAAACCTAAAGTCTTGATTCTGCATTTTATTACTATAAAGCAAGCAGTTGCCAAGTCCTATCAAGTCTATCCATAGGATAGCTCTGGCCCTTGTAAGCACCTGTCTAGTCTATTGCAATTGCCTTCAAATTGGTCTTCCTGTCTCCATGTTGTTCAGCCTCCGGTTTATTTTTCACAGAGAAACTAGGCATTTCTCTTTCACATAGATCTTGTTCCTGTTGCTGATTCCCATTCAAAACTATTTAGTGACTTCCTACCCCAGGAAAGTTTAAATTTCTTTTGACCTAATTTGAATTCAAGTATCTCTGCAATGTGTTAGTTATTCTAGCCTTCCCCGCTCCTCCATATTCCTAGCCACATACACTTTTATTTCAACTAATGGATTTTTTTCCATCTTTCACATATACCATACATTTTTCCTTCTCTGTACCTTTGCTCACATTTTTTTTGGAGTGGGAAAGACACAGTTTAATTGACTTGCCCAAGGTCACACGGCTAGTAAGTGTTAAGTGTCTTGCGGTCAGATTTGAACTCAGGTCCTCCTGACTCCACAGCTGGTGCTCTAGTCATTGTTCCACCTAGCTGCCCTTGCTCACACTTTTTTCTTTGCTTTCAAATGCCTCATCTCCATTCAAGTCCCACCAGTCTAGTTTATAATAATAATAATAATAATAGCTAATATCTACATAGCACTCATAGGGTTACAAAGCACTTTACGTATATCATATCATCTCCTCAAAACAACCCTGTGAGGTGGTATTATTACCACTGTTTTACAGATGAGAAAACTAAGGCTGAAAGAAGTTAAATGCCTTGCTCAGTTTCACATAGTTAAGGAAGTATCTAAGGCATCTCAGGTCTTCCTGAACCCAAGGCCAGCACTCTATCCAATATGCCACCCAACTGCCTCTCTGTTAGAGCCTATTTCAAATGTCATCAACTGCAGACAGTCTTCTCTAACTTCCCCAGTTGGCAATAACTCTGGATAGGAACATAGATTTGGAGCTAGAAGGGACCTTAGAATTCATCTGGTCCAACCCTTCATTTTATGGATGAAGAACTAATGCCCACAGAGCTTAAATGACTTGCCAAAGATCTCACACATTGGAGGCATCAGAAGCAAGATTTGAGCTCAGATCCTCTGCTTAGCTTCTGCACTCTCCATTGTACCACAATGTCTCTGTCTCTCCAATCCTTACACCTCCCCACATCCCTTTAGACTGGAGATAGTGCTATATGTATGTGTGTGTGTGTGTGTGTGTGTGTGTGTGTGTGTGTGTGTGTTTTATAGCTATTTGCATAGGCAGGTACCATATCTCCCTATTAAAGTACAAGGTCTATGAGGCTAGGATGGGTCAGAGCAGATCACAACCCACCCATATAAGCTTATCTTCAATGATTCTTGCCTTTATATTTCCATAAAATCAAAAATCTTCACCCAGTCAAGTTCCAGAACACATAGATTTTCTCCCTCCTTAGGTAATGCAGTAGCATTGAAGAAAACTCGCTCTGTCGATAGATTTCACGACCTGATGTTAGAGACAGCTAAGAAAGATAAGCTCCAGGTATCCATAATCCACCCCAGACTACAAACAAAAGCTTCATAGGTACCTAATATGAATTCTCATAGAACCATTATCTAAAAAGGGCAAAGAAAAGTGGGAAGAGTGAGGACGTACAACCAAAGTACCCTAATAGGGGGCATATCTAATTTTGGACAATGGAGATAAGTCAGTAAGGTCCATGCAGATCATGAATGAGTCATATTTTGAATTAGACTGAGCATTTTAAATGTACTAAGGAAATTGGTTGTGTAAAGGAATTTTAATGGTGAATCCTTGGGTAGAGCAAAGAGTTCTTTGGTAATGCTTTTGCACATAAATAATGCATTCTTGAAGTATCCATTTGGAAAGTTCTTATTTTCATGGAATCTTTTTTGTTTTTCTTTTTTAAAGCAAAGAAGAGCTGCAGTCTTGTTTCCCCTAAGCACTCAAGGGCTACAGAAGGTACTCATTATTGCCTGTAGGCACAATTCTTTAATACAAGCACCAGAGGGCACCAGTTCCTAACATTTTATAGGACTTACATCAGATCGGTCCTCAATTGCTCAAACACATTTTGAATAAGGCATCAGTTTGGGATAGAAGGATCATAAATCTTTGAGCTGGATGGGGATTTAGAGATGATCAAACCCTTCATTTTACAAATACGGAAACTGAGGCTCCCAAAGATTCATAAAAATTAAATGATTTGCCCTATGTCAACAGGTAATAAATGACTGAGCAGGGATTGAATTCAGTTTCTCTTGACTCTAATCTAAAATGTTTTGCCAGACTACATGTGGAGTCTTATGTGGTTGCATAGCTGCCTTTTGTATTTTTGTCCCCTGCAAATAAAGTTTTCCTGGCAAGAAAGATCTTATGGGTAGAGTGGTAGGAGTTAAGTATTCAAGTCAGGAGAGATTGGAGTTCAAATCACAACTCTGATATTTACTAATTGTGTAAGCTAAGTAAGTCATTGAATCTCAGTTTTTTTCCGGTGTAAAATAAGATAACATCTCTAGTACTTCCATCAAGTCAGTCTTAAAGCATTACTAAGAAGGATTGTAATAAAAGTGAGATTTATGTAGTGCTTTACACATACTGTCTTTTTACTCTGGAAGTTTACCTCACCCAGTGAGGCACTGGTAAATGTTTAACAGTTGACTTTCTGAATTTAAGTTTAATCTGCATTATTAACCTCTCTCTCTTTTTTCCTAAGTTTCTTTTTTTTTTAAATTAATTAGTTTATTTTTAGTTTTCAACATTCATTTCCACAAGATTTGGAGTTACAAATTTTCTCCCCATCTTTCCCCTACCCCAACCCCCCAAACAGCGAGCCTACTGAATACCCCTTCCCCCAATCTGTTCTCTCTTATATGCTCCCCCATCCTCCCCTAACTAGACAAGATGATTTCTATACCCCAGTGCCTGTATATCTTATTTCCCAGTTACATGTAAAAAACAACATTTTTAGCATTTGTTTTTGAAACTTCGGGTTCCAGAGTCTTTCCCTTCTTCCCTCCTCACCCACCCCCCTGGGAATACAAGCAATTCGACATAGGTTGTGCATTTGTAGTTACGAAAAACATTTCCATAGCAGTTATACTGTGAAAGACTAACTATATTTTCCTCCATTCTATTCAGACCCCCCTCTTATTCTATTTTCCACTTTGACCCTGTCCCTTTTCAAAAGCACTTGTTTCTCACTACCCTCTCCCCAAAACTGTCTTCCCTTCTATCATCTCCCCTCTTATCCCCTTCCCCCCTGCTTTCCTGTAGGGTATGATACCCAATTGAGTGTGTATGTTATGCCCTCCTTGAGCCAAATCCAATGAGAGTAAGGTTGACCCATTCCCTTTTACCTTCCTGCTCTTTCCCTCCATTGTAACAGTTTTCTCTTGCCTCTTTTATATGAGATAATTTACCCTATTCTGTCTCTCCCTATCTCCTCTCATTATATTCCTCTCTCACCTCTTAATTTTAATTTTTAGATATCATCCCTTCATCTTCAACTCATCCTGTGCCCTCTGTCTATGTATACATGTACACATATATGCACACTCACATATATCTATACACACATACACCTTCCTAATACATACATATATATGTATGTATACATATATACAGATATATTCCCTTCAACTATCATCATATTAAGAAAAGTCTCATGAGTTACAATTATCATTTTTCCATGTAGGAATGGAAATAGTTCAACTTTAATAAGTTCCTTATGAATTCTTTTTCCTGTTTACCTGCTCAGGCTTCTCTTGCTTCTTGTATTCGAAATTTCTGTTCAGATCTATTTTTTTTTTCATCAAGAATGCTTGGAAGTCCTCTATTTCATTGAATGACCATATTTTCCCCTGAAGCATTATACTCAGTTTTGTTGGGTAGGTGATGCTTAGTTTTAAACCTAGCTCCTTTGACCTCTGGAATATCATATTCCAAGCCCTCAAATCGTGATTGTGTTTCCACAATACTCAAATTGTTTCTTCCTGACTGTTTGTAATATTTTCTCCTTGACCTGGAAACTCTGGAATTTGGCTGTGATATTCTGAGTTTTCTTTTTAGGATCTTTTTCAAGAGGTGATTGGTGAATTCAGAGGAGCTGGCTTCCAGAACTCCATGGACTCTACCCATGGACTTCCCACCTTGGGAAATTCATTCCACTCCCGAGAAGTTCACTCTATCCTGTATGTTACACACTAGAGCTACCATCTCCCTCTGAGGTCTTTTCCTCTTATTGGTTGGTCCTTCCCAGAACCTCCATTTCAGGCTTCAGTCCTCTCCAAGCTCCAATCTTGACTCTCCAAGAATTTCTCTACCATACTTCCATGGATTCAATCTCCCCATCTTGCTTTTTAGCTTCCTTTTCTGCATAGTACTTCTTCATTAGAATGTAATCTCCTTGGAAGTAGGGACTGTTTTTTTTTTTTCTGGTTCTTTTTGTATTCCCAGGACTCAACACAATACCTGCTATGTAATAAGTACTTAATAATAATGCATACATTAAATTTATATTATTTAAAGGAAATTTCCATTTTCTTTGCCCCCATCTAAAGTCTGGGATGATAGTATAAAGATGGTATAGAGTATAGTGTCTCTAATGATGGCATATTCATTTAGTAATTAGCTGAAATTTTTACCCTAAAAGCTCAAAATTCAACTTGAACCACTAGTTCATTTTATTTCTTAATATTAGAAGTGAGACTTTTTTTCTGGTTGTTTTGCATAATGAAATCATTTTGAACAATCTACTTTCTGTGAAACATGTGCAATATTTCCTATTCCAGCAAATTAGAGAACTAGATCTTTTTTTTTTTTATTTAAAGCTATTTAACCCTGACTGAGCCAAATTCACTCTAGGTTGTTAATTTAGTGCCCTTTCTTCTATTCCTTTCTTTCCTCCCTCCTCATTAATTATATTAATCAATCAATAACTAGATAAATGTATAAATAAATAAATGATAAAATGAAAGACAACACAGTTCCTACCCTCCAAAGACTTTGAAGCATTTGACTTAAACCCCTCCTTCACCAAGATTATCTCCTTGAAGTAGATCACTAAAGAAGGGAAAGATGGCCATTGGTATTTAAATAAGATTTTGTCAATTTGTTGTCTTCTTTGTGTACAAAGATGCCCATTACAATCTGACTAAGGGGCATAAACTTTCAAGTAGGTGGCTTAGTGGTCCTGAAGTTAGGAAGTCAGTCATTTTTTCAGTCACATCTGACTCTCTGTGATATCATTTGGGGTTTTATTGGCAAAGATACTAGAGTGGTTTGCCATTTCCATCTCCAGCTCACTTGACAGGTGAGGAAACTAAGGCAAACAGGATTAAATGACTTGCCCAGGTTCATGAAGCTAACAAGTGTCTGAAGCCAGATTTGAAGTTAGGAAGGTGAATTTTCCTGACTTCAGGCCCAGCACTCTATCCACTGTGCCACCTAGCTGCCTCAAGTCAAGGAGTCAGGAAGACTTGAGTTCGAATCTGGACTCAGACACTTACTGTTTGCTTTAATTCACTGGAGAGGGAAATAGTAAATCACTCCATTATCTTTGCCAAAACTCCATGGACAGCATGAAGGTCATGAAGAGTTAGACATGACTGAGCAAGAACAACATCAAAATGTTTGAGTAGAAACACTTTTTGTTGTGGTTGATTATAGCATGGTGCCAACACCAAGAGTATGAACCTTACTTAGGGGACATTCCTGCTCCATGGCCATAGTTTACACCTTCACCCTAGCCAGTGGTCTTGCAAATGTGTACATTGGCCTCAAGAGGGACTATGAAGGAGAATGGGGAGGAATGAATTAAAATTCATATCTCATTCATGGTGGCTATGCAGTATCAATTTGGTTTGCAATTGGACTATAAGGCAATGAGAATATGACTTTCCTGAAAATAAATCTGATCACTCTATATGATTCCATGCATATGGAAGACTTCTTCAACATTTTAATGATCCATGATCTCATCAATTTGAGTACAATTTGTAACTCTCTCCATACCTTCTCATACTGAGTGATTCGTGTTCATATCCTCCCATAAATCTCCATAAAGGTCCACCCCATTACAGGGGATCTTCTTCCATATTTCTCAATATCATATGGCTATAAATGGAGTATAAGAGTTGTGAATCTCTTTATCCCTTGGATCCAATATACATGGAAAGCAGCATATTTTGATCATTTTGGAAAAGATTCTAACTAACATGAAACTCAATGGACTTTGGGAATGAAACCAATTAAATGAAAGGTGCGACAATCAAGGTATTAAGTGACTGGGCAGAATTTTCAGGGCTAAGTGTAGACCTCTTGGAATAAGACAATTTGGGTAAGGGCAGAAGAGAGCTATGATACGAATGAGTACTAGGCTCTCCTATCCTTTTATTTTAAAAAATACATACATACATACATACATATGCATACATATATGCACATATATATGCATGCATATATATACATATATATACATATATGTGTGTGTGTGTGTGTGTGTGTGTATATAAGTGCTCCCTGACAAGGAGGCCATAAGACAACTGTCTGAATACCCTCTGGTATAGTCTAACATTGTTTTTAATAATAACAGCTTACATTTACATAGTACTTCATCATTTACAAAGAGATTTATGAATGTGGTTCTTTGCTTGGTCAGCCCTACCTATTCCCTTTAATTTAACTAACAAAGAGGCCATATTGAGTCATTCTGTCAGTTAAGGGCTTTTTTCCAAGATCTTGTAGTAACAATTTAGTTTCTCAACAATGTGGTAGAGAGTGCTAATGAATTGGATCAGATGGTGACCACCTGGATAGTAACTGTTTTCCCCAAGGACACAGCAATCATCCTTTTCCTTGCCTGATTCCTTTCTCATATTCCTCTCCTCCTCTACCTGTTCTCTAGGTTAATATTTACCTCTAGCCCCTATCCTGCCCCCCTTCTTTGTATATGACCTTTTAAGCCTAGGGCTAGGCACTTTGTATGTGTGTTTTCCTAGTTAGAGTTGCCCAGTTGGTCTTTTAAAAACTGTTAATAGATGAATATTCACTCTAGTGGGAAAATGTGGATTTATTATTTTTCCTGTATCTTAAACATAAAACAAATTCTCTGATGGACAGAATAGATAGGAAAGTTAACAGTGAAATTTACCAAAAGAATCTGATCTGAGACTACAAGTGGGTATTTGGAAGAAGAGGCATTTTTAGTTCGCTAGGTCACATGTGGCACTGGTTCTGCCAAATGACCAAGAACTAAGTGACCATAGAGTATCTGCAGAGAATAAAAGAGACCATATCTAGACCTATGGAAATGTATTTATCTTATGTGTCATCTGTTTAGGCATTGTGTTCTGTGCTTTTAAATAGATGGTACACTAATAGGAAAGAAATTAGAACAGAGAATAGCAGGCTCCCTCGGGTCCAGTTTTTCTCTCTGGAGAATCTATGCATTTTCAGTGTTTTTCTGGAATAGAAAGGCTCATGTCTTGGTTGTCTGATCCAGAAGAATTTCATTAGATTTCAGGCCTGGAGAGGGTATTATAGCATCATAGTTTATAATTGCAAGATCTATCTTAAGGCAGGAGTGATCCTGCATTCCCCCCTCCCCCAAATCATATCATCTGAGCTACAGCCTATGAACAGATCCTTTGAACACATCCCATTCTCAGGCCTACTTGACTACTCATAAGAAATGTTCTTCAAGCCAGGGTGTTGTACTCAGGCCATCAGTGGCCTACCGTCATCTAGAAGATGTGTTTTTTATTAAAATACCATAGTCAAGTTATAATTGTTCCAAGTTAAAGCTCACCATGGGATGTTCAGAAGGAAAACCAAAAGTCCATTATTGCTGTTCAAATGGGCAATTTGTGGAGAATGTTAAGTAATGGCAATGAGGTCATGGTCGTATAACATTTTTGCTTAAGTACACTATTTTTACCACTGACAATTTGTTTGGAGATGGTTCTGTGAGAGCTGCTAACAACATAACACTGCTTTATGTGGTTCCCTTCATAGACAAGCCAGTAAAAATGTACATTTGTAGTGTTGGAACCTGTCTTACATATATCATATGCAGTCTGCACAAGTTAATCGAGTCTAGTCTGGGTAGGGCCAATGAAAAATTGTTAAGTAGGTGAAATTTATCTTCCTCATTCATTGCCAATACTGACAGTTCAGTACACATACTCCAACCCCATGACAAAGCCAATGTCCTCATACTGCACTGGAGGCAACCCAGCTGGACAAGACCCCCCCTCAGGTAGAAACCCATGTTTAGATCTTTCTTGAGCCTTAATCACTATACCGTTCCCATCATTAGAACTGATCTAAGTCCTATATATATTAAATTATGGAATAAAAATTGGAGGGAAATGTTATCTGGTTCAACTTCCCATAAAATATATGAATCTTCTTTATAATATTCCAGATAAGTAATCTTTTTAGTTTTATTTGTGATGAATAAAAAGTCCCAGAGACATGATTTCTAGGTAATTAATAATCAATTCACTAATCATGGCTAGGAAATAATCACTAGATCGAGGTCAATGACTTCCTCTCATAAACCAAAGAGAATCACGGAGGCCATTCAACATATACCCTTGGAAGAGTAGGTGTTCCTGACAGGTGGAAATCAACTCTGATTGGTTAACAATTAATGAGAGAATGAATATTATAATGGGAGGTGAGCTTATTCTATTGAGGGACTGGGAAATGTGACTTTTATTATGTCACTCTTGGACAAAGAGACTAACTCTACACCCAGACCCCACTTCCCTCCCCCCCCCACCCACCCCAGCAATCTAAACTTAAAGGGATCCATCCAATCCTGCCTAAGTAGGACACAATGGGCTGGAATTCACCTAGATTAGATTCTCTTCATGTTGTCTTCTAGTTGGGTGGGGTGACAAGATGGACCCAGAGGATTTGGGCAATCTCATCTATCAGTAATGTCCTTCACATGGACTGGGCACTGAATGAGGAAATAGAAAGGGAAAAAAAACTGGATCTCTCCAACATTAATTGGTTACTAATAATCATTTTTCTCATTTTCTTAAATACCTCTACTACTAAGGAACTCACTACATGAGTCAGACTCTACAATTATTATATAATGTTAATTGTTAGACAAGTTGTAAAGTTTGTCTCCACATAACTTCTCACTACTACTAGAAGACATTTCATCCCTAGGAGGGGGGAATTATGGAAACTGACCCTTGAATCAGAGATATGGGTTTAAGTCCCAGCTATGACAGTTAATAATTTGGTGACCTCAGGCAAGTCCACTTCCCAGAATCTAAGTTTCCATATCTGTGAAATGGATTGCTTGGATCAAATGATTTTAAAGCTCTTTTTCTAACGTAAAATTCTAAGATTTCATGCTTATAAGAATCTTTCAGAGATTCGAAGACAGCTATTATGTTCCCACCAGGTCTTCTCCTCTCCAGGCCAAACATCCCAGCTCTTTCAACCATTCCTCATACAACATTGTTTCCAGTCTCTTCTGAACATACTCAATATTATCAGTGTCCCCAGAACCAAACCAAAGACTCTGGGTTTAGCCTGGCCAGTGCAGAGAACAATAGGATTATTACTGCTCTTATTCTGTATTCTATACTTCAGTTTCTGCAACCCAAGTTAACTTAAATTTTCTGATAGCACATCACCCTATTGATTAAAATATTTGATAAGAAAGGCTGGTGTGATGACCTAATCCATACTAATGGGCACTAATGAGTTAACCTGTTACCCTTCCAAAGATATTTTAAATTGGATGTCTGTAGACTTAAAGAGGTTAATCTATAGGCCATTAGGGGATTTAGATATTTTTAAAATCAAACTATGAAGAGAATCTTCTCTGTGCAGAGAATTAGTCCCATCTAGATGACCACTGAAATGGGGGAATCTGGCATCAGCTATGGCAATCTCTGTCAAAGCAAATGCTATTGACATTCCAAAAACTAGACCCTCTTCCACTGCAGTGCATGAAATGATCTCTACATTCTCCCAGCACTGACCCCAGACTGGGGGAAGCCTCTGGATCATATTATGATTCAGGATCCCCAGACTCATGCAATATTTAGCTCATACCTGATGGGTATGAACATAGATGAACATTGAGCTAAAGATTTCTCTGGAGCTGAGATGGATTAGGCAAGTAACTATTGTTACAAATGTTTGGGTCCACTAATGGCTTTTTCCAAGCACCTCATCTTATCTGGGGATTGGATGACCTTTACAAAATAGTCTGGGCAAATCCTCTTAATGCCAGGCCACCAAGCACAGTTTCTACAGGCATCAGGCCAATTTTCTTGTGTCAAGAAAAGTACACAATGTATAGATTACCTCACAGGCAAAAGGTTAAAACCCCATTGCCTTCTGGGGATAGCCCTACCCCCAAAGGGGAAATGATTATCTGTAACACAAAGAAATACCAACAACTAAGGCACTTAGTATATTTTTTAATTTGCACAGCACCTCTCTCTAATTACTCATTTTCCAGTTTCTACCCTGGCTCTTTTGTTCCAACACACCTCTGGATTATTATTTCTACTTCTCCTCTTTCTGCTCCTCTTCCTTTTCCTCCTTCTCCTCCTTTTTCTTCCCCAAAGCAGGGTCTGACAAAGTCCTAGGCTGGCAATGACAAAACTTTTCTTTACATACAACCCCAACTATGTCTAGGCTAATTTGTTGCAAATGAATGCTGCTTTGCCCCCTTTCTTCTATTCCAATATGCCAGTTTTTCCCTCCTGGTATCAGAAATTATTTGGAAGCATTCCATTCTGATCTCAGCCTAACTTGCTTTTATTTGATATATGAACCAGGCCCCAATTGATCAGCCTAACAACTTACTAAAAAAGATTTTATCTTTTTCCTTGGCATTTCCATCTCTAATTTATTGACACCCTACCCAGTCCCCAAACCTCATTTTTTTGTGGTATTTGCAACAGCTATTATGTTAATGATGGTTTTTCTTTAAACTTGGCTCTTTCTTCAAGGACACTTGATGCTTTTCATTTTTGTAAAGAAATCAACTGGCCTTGGGCTTCCTCACCTCAATGAGGAGTTTTAGAAAGCATTTCTCTTTCTCTAGATCAGGAAGCATTAAGCTAATAGTCTTATCACCTTCCTGTCTCCCACTGCAAGGTGTTGTTAGATTCCAGGGTGCACTAAATCTCCAACATACCTCTTTGACTGATGTCTTCATCTTAATACAGAGATAACTGTAAAGCCTTTTGAATATGAATGGTACATAGTTAAGTGAGCTTTTTCTGCCAAGAGGTTTCTCTCAAAATTCCTCACACTAACACAGAACACACCTAAAAATTGTTTAAGCTTGTCTCCAAATACCCATCATTCCTCCCACTTTTCTGCAGGTTAAATGAAAGCTTTTCCATTTTGTTTCCACTTAATTGAGCTCAATTTCTACCACGCCAGTCAATGTACACTTACCTTGGTCTTTTGTGACAAGTGATAAGCATCTACTCCTGCTAAGGATTCTAACAAGTACAATTAGCACACACCTCTCTGTGGTTACCTGGCTTATTTATATTACTGATCAGAACCCTGGAGGCAGCCATATCTCCACATTGCCTCAGGGTGTTGTTATTTTCCATATGGGAAAAAGGAATCTTTTATTCACAAGGGCTTATTAACTGGAAAGACCTATAGCAATAGGACCTAAAATAAAGCTTTTTAATTGAGCTTTTAAAAATTGGCATCATCCAATGTATCATAAAATAGATTGTGGAGCAGAATACTAGCTTCTATCATTGTGATCAATTTGAAAAGGAAATTTTCAAACAAAGTTTTGTCTTGGCTTTATTTCCTGAAAAACATTCAAGAGTAGGGCAAAAAGTGACGTGCCAACAGTCAATGAAATAATTCAAATGTAAAAGCAATTAATATAGTGCCTGGCTCAGAGTAGACATTTAGTAAAGGCTTATTCTCTTCCTTTCCCTTTCCTTTCCTTCTGTCCTGAATACAAAATAAAATTAAGAGCTCTCTTATTGTTACTATAATAATTAGGCCCAGGTAAGCTGTATGATAATAATAAATAATAATAGTCACTATTTATATAGCACTTTAAAGTTTGCAAACCCACTTTACAAATATTATCTCATTTTATCCTATAAGAACCCTTGGAGTTAGATGCTGATATTATCTCCATTTTACAGATATGGAAACTCAGAAAGATAGAGGTCAAGTGTCTTAGCCAGGGTCATACAGTTAGTGTGTGCCTGAGGACAGATTTGAACTCAGTTCTTCCTGCCTCCAGATCCAGTATACTATTCACTTCATCAAATGAATAAACTCTGCCTAAGTCTTTAAGTAGGATTTTTCATGACCCTTTTTAAAGAAATCAGTTACCCTACAGAAGTTTTTTTAAAAAGAGAGAGAACATATTTTTTTTCTTAATAATCGACTACTTTTTCTCCATAGAAATTAGATTACAAAGAAAAATTCTCAGCCAAATACTTAGTCTGTCCTCTTTGGCAATTACTAAACTTTCTGGGAGAACTTTCTTCCATTTGGAGCTCTACTCTTTAAAAATTTTGGAGAGCATTCAAGAGAAGGAAAGCACACATGAAAAATAGTTTGGAAAATGAAGATCAAACAGAAAGCCTGGGGAGAATTGGGAGTGTTTAGTCTAGAGAAAAAGAGAATGAGTGGAGGGAGGTATGCTTTCACTAGCTGCCACAAATGGGACAAAAGCAATCCTTTTCCAGTAAAGAATAGAGTAGCAAGAAGCAACTTGATATTAAATAATATGAATTTTTTTTTTCAGTAAAGGTTCATGAAATGCTAGTCCTCTGGGGAAAATGTTGTCAAAAACCCTTCAGAATCCTCCTTTCTTTGAACTTTCATAGCCCAGCACTTTTTTTTGTACCATTCATAAAAGTTGCTGCCATATACTGGAAGACTTTTTTAATTCCTCCAAAGGAATGTTAATGCTTCTTTGATGGATTGCCCATTCCTAAAGCTCTTTTAGCTCTTTTGTTAGTCAGGCCCTTAGCTATTCCCAGTCAGCACCAAAAAGAGTTCCTTCCTTCCTTTCTCCCTCCCCCCTTTTCTTCCTTCCTTCCTTCCTTCTTTCTTTTCTTCCTTCTTTTTTTTTCTTTTTGGTATAGGCAGTGAAGAAACTACCCTAGACCTTATAGATCTTTTTTTTTTTTTTTTTTTTTTGAGGGCAATTGGGGTTAAGTAACTTGCCCAAGGTCACACGGCTAGGTTTTTGTTTGTTTGTTTGTTTTGTTTTGTGTGTGTTAAGTTTCTGAGGCCGGATCCGAACTCAGGTCCTTCTGACTCCAGGGCCGGCACTCTACTCACTGCGCCACCTAGCCGCCCCAACCTTATAGATCTTAATGTGTAATTATATTCCTTTCAATTCCCATAATGCTCCAGATAGCTGACTCCAGAACTACACAAATTGTTCCAAAGCTTTACCTAGCAACACTGGAAAAAAAGAGGGGAGCTGTCCTAGGTCTGGGTAGGGTCTTATCCATCATACTCCCCTGCCAGGTTTCTTTAGAAGCTGACAGAGAGATTAAGAAGAGAAAGTTCAAGTTCTTAGTGATTGTAAGTACAAGATATTGAATCTAGTTTACTCCTTCCCCCTTTCACTCAACCTATAAATGCCCTGTCTCCTCATTGAGCCTTCTTTCACACTCTAGTCATTCCAGGGATATAAGCCTTTCCTGATTCTCTCCACAAGAAACTATATATATATATATATATATATATGTGTGTGTGTGTGTGTGTGTGTGTGTGTATGTGTGTGTATACACATATATGTATGTATGTATATACACACATGATATGTGTTTATGTCTGTATGTATGCACACACATCTCATGTGTATGTATGCACGTATATGTATAGATAACATTCTTAAAATATTCAACAAAATTAAAGAAATAAACCAACCATCCTATTTTCTTCAGTCTTTCTTTATGCTGAAACTTAATCACTCTCTCAAAGGATTTAGCATCCCAATCATAGGTTTTGTAACTAGACAGTGTATAGTTCATCTCTCAGGTTAATTCATTCCTCTCCCCTCCTTCAGCCCCAACCATTTGTCTCTACATATAACTGCAACTCTTTCCTGAGAGACAGGAATAAGAAAAAATCTTGTCACTTGGTTATACCTGGGGAAGAAGAAGGATACACTCACCAGACACACAAGGGAAGAATCCAACAAACCAAATTAAAATGGAGAAGTATAGGATTTAGAGCAAGAGGGGACAGAGCTATAACCTAATGCAATCTCCTTGTTTTATAGATGAGGAAACAGATTCACAGAGGTTAAGTATCTTGCCCAAGGTCACATTGCTAGTTAATAGCAGAACTGGGATAGGTGTCACACTATAGAGAGTACAGAACCTGAAGGCAGGAAAACCAGGGTTCAAATCTGGCTTCAAACACTTGCTAGTTGTACCATAAAGCCCCATATAAATTTTATTGTTGTATGACCCTTGGCAAGTTACTTAATCTCTATATGCCTTAATATCATCAACATCCTGTAAAATTGGAATAATAACACCACTTATTTCAAAGGGTTAGTGTGAAAATCAAATGAGATATTTCTACAGAACTTAGCCCAGTGTCTGGTTTGTAGTAGGATCTTAAAAATGTTTATTTCCTTTATCTGATTCCAAATCCAGTGATCTTTTATATCACAACCAAATAATGTATACATAATTCCTTCCAATGGTTCTAGAACAAAATTCTGCTAAGTCTTGAACTTCCGAGTAAAATAGTTTTGTAGTAGGGAAGGGAAGGGACATTCTCCTAAACCACCTAGAATGCTTGAATCCATGATATGTTCACAGGCTGAGATACCAAAGCACCAGTTTAATGAAAAGTGTCTCTGAGGGTTGACAATGGTCCTATATCCAGAGTCAACCTGCTCCTTGTTAACAGCCCTTTATAGCAGAAAATTACTAATGTAATTTTCATCTCAAGTAATCATCAGCAAGATGCTATTTAATTATTTAAGGAGAAGAAGGAGAAGAAAGAAGGAAGAAGAAAGAAGGAAGAAGGAAGAAGGAAGAAGGAAGAAGGAAGAAGAAGAAGAAGAACTTTATAGAACTAGTTATAATCACTCAGGAGAAGCTCCTGAGAGGTAGAATTTGCACACTATGTCCAACTATTAATGCTCCTCAGTCCATGATGAGAAATTATATTTTTCTCTTATAAAGAAAAGGGGGGAAGTAGCATGGGATTTTGGAAAGAGTACAGGATTTGGGGTCAAGACAACCTGGGAGAAATCCGGCCCCCAACACATATTAGCTGTCATCTTTCACAGGTGAGCCACCTAATTTCTTGAATCCTTAGTTTTCCTCATCTGTAAAGGTGGTATTATAATAATAATGCCCCATACTTCACAAGGTTGGCATAAGGATCAAATGAGATAATATGTGCAAAGCACTTTGCAAACCACAAAGCACAATATGAATGTTACCATTTTTAAGGGAGCTGATAAGATTTGGAATAGGGAATGAAAAATGCCTCACTAAACAAAGTGCACAGTATTATGTAGCTTAATTCCACAGTCAATTCATGTTGCTTTTCCCTACTTTTATGGAATCAAACTTTACAAAAATTACTGACAGATTCATTTTATGAAATAAAACATAACAGAGGTAATTAGGAGCTCCTTGATGGGATGACAGATGGAACTCTTAATTGGTGTCCCTATACCTGGGAGCTGCATCAAAGGTGATTAACAACTGAGAATCTAGAGGATGGAATCTTATCAGGAGTTGCTACATGTTCTATGTTCTATGAGACTTAAGTCACTTATGTGACTTAAACTTTGGAATTTTTGTTGTTTTTCTCTATACCTAGAAATGTCAATAGAAAATTGCCACAGAAACACATGACAGCAGGAAACATGTGCTTATGTAGGTGAACCTGAGATTGGACCCTGAGTCCAGTCTTAGCAGGGTGTGTTCTTTTATCTGTTTCCTTTCTGTAGACAGGTCAGGGACCATAGATTTTGAGATGTAGACATTTCCAGTCTTGGAGGGCTACCTTATGCATTGAGAATTTCTAAATTTGGGGATTATATGCCAGCTTCACTGTGGAATAAGAACAAGTCTCAGAGGCATCTAAGTGGCTCAGTAAATAGAGCGTCAGCCCTGGAGTCAGAAGGACCTGAGCTTGGATCTTGCCTCAGACACTTAATGCACACACAAACAAAAACCTAGCCTGTGACCTTGGGCAAGTTACTTAACCCCAATTGCCCTCCAAAAGGCAAAAAATTTAAATTTAAATTTAAAAAAAATTTAAAAAAATAAATCAAAGAAAAAGTCTCATAAATGGAATTTCCTTAATAGAGTCCTTTTGGCTGGAAAAGAGGTCTACCAGCAGAAGAAAGATCTTATGGCTAGAACAATCTAGAAGTAGCTAGGTGGCACAATGGAGGGCTAGACCTGTAGACAAGAAAATCTCTGTTCAAATCCAACCTCAGATACTTATTAGCTATGTGGCCCTGGACAAGTCACTTAACCTCTGCCTTGGTTGTTCCATCTGTAAAATGGGGATAATGATAGCATCTACTTCTCAGGGTAACTGTGTGAGGCTAAAATGGGATGATATTTGTAAAGTGCTTTGCAAACCTTAAAACACTATATAAAGGCTAGTTATTATTAGCTGAAAGACTAAAGCCATGCCATAGTTGGGAAAAAAAAAAATCTGTACCTTACTAAATCTCCATGATAATCATCTTGGGTGGCTCATCTAATAGAGAGCTAAGGTTTATGCAAAATAAATGTTTAGAAGTTTCACAAAAGGTCTTTACTTTGCAGGGGAAGTGTAATTAGTGTAATGTACTATTTGAACATTAGATGTTTTCTGTGTTTGTTCATAAATTCCTTTAAGCTCTGTAAGTCATGCATTATCTGTAAGGTGAAATAAAAACTGTCTCAAACCCAATGCCCAAAATGTGCACTGGATACCTTTGTGGAAGCAGATCCTGTCACCCATTTTTGAGAAGACTCTAGACATGAGCCATCCCTAGTGTCTAAAGTTGGATTTGAACTCAGATCTTATTGACTCCAGGCTTTAGATTTTTCTGGAGAAATCCATGTGGTGGCAGATCCAGAAAGGGAATCTAATTCTCTAGAAAGAAGAGTCATTACTCACAGGATGGACTTGAGCTACTGTGAGCTTTATGACCTTTTGAGCCCTTATGGGTCATATATGACACATATAATGTTTGTAACTTTGAAAACATGGCCTACTGTTTATTGTAAATCAACTGAATTTTAACATTTTATTGGGCACCATGCAGAGAGGGATGAGATTTTAGGGAATAGATCCAAAGAAAGTTGACTAGATGGAGTATGGGTCCATGAGTGACTATTGAACTTCCAACATGGGCACGATAGAAAGAGTCAGACTCCAAAAAAGATCAAAACAAACAAACAAACAACAATAAAAACTAGATTGAGCTTTAAGAAAACTAGAAAATTTAAGCTTATTTATAATTTTTAATGGTAAATTATTAGGGGAACCAGGGATTGTAGCTCTGACCTTAAAAGTAAGCAGGTAAGACTTGCTCTGATCATTTCTTTATGGTTCTAGGAAATGGAGATTAAGTTTAATCTCAGACAGCATATTTATGGCATATATAGTATTTGGAATGCAGAAAAAAAAGCAAACCAACTCTCAGGTATTTTAGGGCTAGTTATCTGACATGGGTTTTCATCTCAACTTTGTCACTTACTGGGCGAGTCACTTAGATTTGTATCTTAGTTTTATCCTCTGAAATGAAAGTGTTGAACTAGGTGACCTCTAAGGTTCCTTGAAATATTCTGTATGATCTGGTGATACAGTTTTGTGCCTTATCCGGGCTTTTTGCTTCCTTTTTTTACTGTCTCTTCTTGGTAATTATTTTCTTCACCAGAGGGGAGATTTTAATTCGGTTATATTTGGCCTGACAGAAAGTTAATGAAATTGGCTAAAATGAGGCTTTTGAATGAGTTAGGGCTTTTACTTATATAATTCTTAGAGGCTCATAGTACAAAGGATTTAGGTACATTTGGGGGAATTTTCACATTTCTCCTATCTGGTACCCCCATTTAGAAAATTTAGAGTAATCTCTTAATTGGATATCCTGGTATATTGGCCTAATTTTATAGTGATAATCACACTGGGTATATATATATATATATATATATATATATATATATATATATATATATATATATATGTTTTATTTGAAGCAAAAGAGCAAGTAAAGGATATTTCACTCTTTGCAACAAGTGAATTTCAAGACAAACTCTACCCACAGTGTCCATCTTAAATATTCCCTAGCATCACTTGAAATTCCAATATGAGTGTTGGTCCTTGCTATGACAGATAATTATTCTCATCTCTCTATTATTTTAGTTACAACTTTCTGAAGACTGTAGCTAGGGGTGCCTATTCACAAGCATCCTCTGGTGACTATTTTCTTTTTTAATTTGAAACATTTAATTTTAAAACTTCGAATTCTAG
Organism: Gymnobelideus leadbeateri; assembly: GCA_011680675.1. NCBI lineage: Eukaryota > Metazoa > Chordata > Mammalia > Diprotodontia > Petauridae > Gymnobelideus > Gymnobelideus leadbeateri. Next base: position 56,928 of record WOXC01003312.1, read on the forward strand.
ATCCATTCCCTTCGACCCTTGTCACCCACTCCCACTAGGAAGATAAGCAATTCAGTATATGTTGTACATGTGTAGCAGCAAGCACCCCAACATCCCCAGGGTGGCTGCCAACACAGGTTCTTAGATCTGCTTTTGTAAAGGAAAGAAACTCAAATTCGATTAACAACTTTACTTTAATCAAACAAACATATATTACCTAGTTCAGGGGGAAAAGGTCAGTATCCTGAACTTCAGAGTATACAGACAGATCAAACAGACAGGCTTCCAAACTGTCCAACCATTATCAATACCAAAATCACATTTACCAGAGAGGGAAGCATCAACATCTGGGTTTTCAAAGCCGGGGGGTTCTCAACAGCTGCCCAGTGTCTCATCTGGTCAAATCACACAACACTTCTCAAAGTGAGCCCCAAAGCAAAGCTTCACATCAGGAATTATATAGCCTTCTCCTGGGTCGGAGAATGTAACCACCCTCTTGACCCACTGCCCAATCACACAGCATCAAGGTGTGGTCATTCCTGAAAACCAAGCCTCCTACCACAGGCTCCATGTGACCACGTTCAGCCTTTTATGGGGCAGAGTATATTTTCAAATTAAAGAAGGTTCTCAGAGTCACTTAAGCCAATCAAAGGGCCTAGGGGCAGGGAAGATCTTCAAATCTGCATTTCCATTACAACATGTATAGGTATGCCAAACATTACCATAGTAGATATATTGTAAAAGATTGGCTGTATTTCCCTCCCACCCATCCCACCCCCCACCTGGTCCATTCCCTACTTTGATCCTGTCCCTCTTCAAAACTGGGTGCCTCCAACCTCCCCTCCCCCCAGCATGTCCTCCCCTCTACCATCCCCCCTCTCATCCCCCTCCCCCCTACTCTCCTGCAGGGTGAGATATCCCATTTAGTACGTATGTCATTCCCTCCCCGGGCCAAATTCAATGAGAATATGGTTTTGCCTTTTTGCCTTCCTGTTCTTCCCCTCCCCTGCAACTACTTCCCCTTGCCTCTTCTATATGAGATAGTTTACCCCACCCTGTCTCTCCCCATTTCCTCTTGCCACATTCCTCTCTCACCTCTTAAGTCTGCAGGCCAGGAGCTATAGCTGCAACTGAAGCTACAAAATGGCTGTGCTGTGGCTCCTCAGTGGCTTCTTGCCTCCATGGAAAGAAGCTGATGCGCCCCCAAATACTGGTCCCAAAGTCCATAGGGCACTAACCTCCTACTTTGTCCTAGGCATCTGTGTGTTTATAATTCTGGAAAAGCCACAGCTGCTGGTGTTCTGGGGTCCCTCCAGCTGGCTCCTGGTCCAGCTGCCCTGGGGCTAAAACCTCTGACTCAAGTGGTCCTTGGCTTGGCTCCCAGAGCGCTGTGCTGGCCGCTCCCTGACTGGCTGCTGGGCTGTCCTCAGCGGGAGGTTAGCTTCTCTGTGTTGTTCTGTGGGTGCTGGAGCTCCAGAGGTTGTTCACAGTCTCCTTTTACTTGATTTTGAAGTGGTGTGGGCTGGAGCACTGTGGAAGTGCTGTTTCTACTCCACCATCTTGGCTCTGCCCCCCCCCCCCCCCCGCCACTGTTAACTATTAATGGACTTTCTCTCTCAGAGTATACCCTTATGTAGTGACAGACCCTTTATTCTTAAAGTTCTTTCTTTAGACCTGTTAACACTCTTAATCCTTCCTATATGGAAGTCCTAAGCAAGATCCCCATGTTGAGGTGGAGGAACCCTAAGCACTAACATTCTTCCTCTAATATCAGAAATTTATCCAATCTTTTTTCTATTGGTATAGCCACCTAATGGTCCCCTTATTCATCCACTGATGTCTTGGCAATAGTCTAGAATTCAACAAAGTACCCCAATTATACCCAGTTTTCTCCCTATAAGCTCTTAGTGCAGATCCGACAAAGATGTTGGCTACCAGGATTACTTTTGAGTTCCACTCCAGGTTGCAACTGTATCTAACAGTTTTGAGGCTGGACCAATCTCCTAAATCAACTTACATGAGGAATGGAAGATCCCAGGATCATAGTATTTAAAACTTAAAGGGATCTTAGGAAACTTCAAGTCCACACTTTCCATATTGGCCAAGTCCTTCATATTTATTTCCCCATCCTCATTAAATTTGTTTTACTGCACTTGAGTCTGGAATGCAGTCATAGTCTCCCACACTGGTAAAGCTGTTGCCTAGAAATGAAGTAGCTGATAAATACTAGGAAATAAATATCCTTGAAAATAGCGGAATCACTTATTTCACAACATAAATAATGTGGAAATATGTTTAATATGATCATACATGCATAACCTATTTCAGATTACATGCCTTCTTAAGGAGTGAGGAGTGGGGGGAGGGAGGAAAATTTAGAACTCAAAATTTTATAAAAGCAAATATTGAAAATGAAAGATAAACAAATAATTTTTAAAAAGAAAATAATAGAATCAATCCTAAGACAACTGGATTCTGCTTTCCACATTTTTGAGACCTACAAAACTATTAAACCAAGTTGCTGATGTGGAAATTATTGTAATAGTAACTTACAATGAAAACTCCTATCTGTCAAACCCTGGTATAATGCCATGAGATCATAATGAAAATGGACACAAGGTTATCTTATATATGTTGCTACTTGCAAATGACATCATGTTTTGAAAAAATACAGTTTTGTATAATTTTCAACAAATAAACAAAGTTACAATTAACAGTCGATTTAAACTCTTGGCCCAGCAGCCCCTAGTACTTACATGAGGCAAGTGCCAACATATTTAAAATAAACTTAAAATAAAGACAACCTGAACTTTGGGAGAAAATAGAAAATAAAATTAAAACTGTATCGACAAGGCAGAAAGTGTGAGGGTGAAGGAGCTACCTGTCCAAAATAGCAAGTTTGGTAAGAGTAGGAAATAAGGTTGGTTAGGTAGGGTTACCAGATTAACAATCAATTAACCAACCAATTGAGTATTTATTGTATACCACTGTGTACCAGGCACTGTATAGGCACTGAGATGACAAATACACAGAATGAATTCATCCCTCCCAGTAAAGTGCTTGCATTTTAATTTTTGGAAAAAAGTAGGTATGCATATAAATAGAGATAGCAAGCAAATAAATCGAGTAGTAAAATTCAACCAGTTTGGGAGGGAGAGTACTCGCAGTTGGGAGTCCTAGGCATGGTTTTATGCAGAAGATGGTGCTTGAACTGCTTTTTAATTTTTTTCCATTTATTTCTTAATTAACACAAAAATATTTTTCTCCCTCCCAGTCACCTACCATTGGGGGAAAACAACAACAATAAAAACAAACAAAAACCTCTTGTACCACATAAGCATAGCTCAGTAAAACAAACTTCAGCACTGGTCATGTCCAAAAATATATATGCTTCATTCTCATGTCTCTGTCAGGAAATGGGCAGCATGCCTCATTATCAGTCCACTGGAATTGTGATAAACCATTGTGTTGATCAGAGTTATTGAGTCTTTATATAGTTGTTTGTCTTTACAATGTTCTTGTCATTGTATAAATTGTTCCTCTAGTTCAGCCCACTTCATTTCGCAGCAGTTTATTCAAGTTTCCCCAGATTTCTATGAAACTGCACAATAGCATTCTATTATATTTGTACACCACAATCTGTGCAGACAATCCCATTACCAGTCCAAATGATGGGCACTCCCTTAGTTTTCCAGTCTTTGGAAACCACAAAAAGAGCAACTATCAACATTATATATATATTTATACACACACACACACACACACACACACACACACACACACACAGTCCTTTTCTTCTGTTTGATTCTTGAACTGCACCTTAAAAGCAGCTAGGTGGTACAGTGGCTAGCTCCAGCAGGGAGCGCATGAAGACCAGAATTCAAATCTAGCCTCAGACATTACTAGGTGTGTGTCCCTGGGCAAGTTACTTAACCTCTGTTTGCCTCAGTTTCCTCATCTGTAAAATGGGGGATAATAAAAGTACCTACCTTCCAGGGTTGTTGTGAGGCTCAAACAAGACAATAATTGTAAAGCACTTACCACAGTCCTTGGCATATAGTAAATGCTATGTAAATGTTATCTATCATTATTATTATCAATTACTAAGGGAAGAAAGGGTCTATGAATTTTAGGTAAGGGGAGAATGTATTCTAAGCATGTGGTTTGGTCAGTGGCACTTTGAGGCTTATAAATTGCTTTCTTCAAAACAACTTTGTAAGGTAGGTATATAAATACTAACACACCCATTTGACATATGAGGAAACCGAGGCACAAAGAGATTAAGTGACTTGCCCAGGGTCACACAAGTAATAAATATAGCTGCCTGTTCTTTGTCACCATGATACCTGTTCTCCAAGACCATCATCCTTGCTCTGGCCCTATCTTCCTCTCTTCTCTATCTCAATCCTATAATTAACATGTTCAATTATACACTGTTCTCTACCCCTGGATCACATGTCCTCTTGACCTATCACTGCTCCCATTTTGCCCAGACCCACTCCTGGGTTTTGCCCATCATTTACCTTCTCTGTTCCTATTTGAGCATTGCTGAATACCTCTAGAAGTCTGCAACTGTACTGGCTGGTCTATTACAAACGTGTTATCTAATTTTAACTGGGCTTTCACAATTCAACAACAATCCTTTTATTTTCCCCTAGTTGACATCCACATTCCCTACAGTGTTCTTCTTTTCCCTATTCAGGACCCCTATGTTGTCCCTAACCCCTTTCCTCTTAGCAAAGAATATTGCCTCTTACTCTATTGAGAAAAATGAGGCCATCTATTATGAGCTCTTGCTACTCCTCTTCCCCTGAAGTCATCAAAAAAAGCACTCTTTGCTGCCTGCACTGGGGGTAAGCTCCATAAAACAGGCCTAAGACAAGCAGCGTAAAATGTACCTAGGTGGGGAGAGATCCTAGCAAGATCACTGCTGGAGAGGGGGCCGAGGAGGAAATGGAAGAGAGCATAGAAGAACAGGCTAAAGAAGAACTCCTGTCGGGGCGGGGCGGGGTTGGGTGGGAAGTGGGGCATGGAGTTGCTTTTTATTTTAACATCAGTTAACTTTTGCTAACAAGGTGCTAAGCTCTGTTGTTTCTACGTTGCTGTAGTGGTGTCAAGTGCTATTAGCACTTTTAAAATTTTCATGCCTAAAGATGAAGCCCAAATTACCCCACAGTTCACTGGACTCCACACACCTACCTTTACTCCAGTTTCTGTAGGTTATTCCTTCTATTAGGTCTTTGATCCTATTTTCTTCTTTCTCCGATTATTTCTTTTTTTGGAGGGGGAAGGCAGGGCAATTGGGGTTAAATGACTTGCCCAAGGTCACAGGGCTAGTAAGTGTTACATGTCTGAGGTCATATTTGAACTCAGGTCCTCCTGACCCCAGGGCCGGTGCTCTATTCACTGTACCACCTAGCCTCCCCAAAACTCACCCATGGCCTTTTTATTGGAGATTATTTCTTTGGTAATATTATTTCTCTCTCTCCCTCCTCCCTTCCTCCCTCTTCCAATCTCTCATTTACTGTATCCTTTGCTATGACTATAAGCCTAGCTATGGTGCCTCCTTCTATCCCCATCCTCAAGAAAACTTTACATGACCCTGCTATTATTTCAAGCTATTTTCTTATATTACTTCTCCATTTATTAACTGAACCCTTTTTAAAAAAGTCATTGATAGTTATTGCTTCCATTTCCTTACTTCCCACTCACTTCTCAGCTCCAATATTCTTTTGACCTGAAGGCTTTTCTTCAGTTCTCAATCTTGGCCTTTTTGTAGTTTTTGACAATGACATCCATCCCTCTCGTCCTAATCATTCTCTCTTTCTTTGACTCCTGTAACATGGCTTTCTTCTTTCTGGTTCTCCTACCTATCTGACCATCCTTCCTCAACGTCCTTTGTCAGCTCATTATTCATCTGACACCCCTTAGAGTGACTACTCCTCAAGGCTCTGTCTTAGGTCTTCTCCCCACTCTCTATACCCACTTTTTTTGTGATCCCATTATTTCCCATGAACACAAATATCCTCTCTATGCAGATGATTCCCAAATCTCTATATCAAGCCCTAATCTCTCTCTTCAATTGCAGCCCTTTATTGTTATCTGCTTGCTAAATATCTCCACCTATATCCCTTTAAGCATCTCAAGTTTGACATTTCTAAAAAGCTATTCATTATCTCTTCCCCTAAGTCTACTCATCCTCCAAATTTCCTTATTCTGTTGAGGGTACCATGATCAACAGAAGAAGATAGCACACAGTCACCCAGGTTCACAGTCTCAGAACCATCCTTGACTTTTCTGTCTCCCTCTCCCTCACCCTCCATAACCAATCAGTTGCCAAGTCCTGTTGATTTTGCCTCTATCATATCTCTGTATTCTGTCTCCTTTCTCCTCCCACACACACACCCCTACCTCAGGTACTCATCACTTCTCAGTGGAACTAAGGTCTTAACTCTTCTTTTTGTTTCTGGTCTTTCTCTCTTGCAATTCATTGTCTACACCAAAGATACCAAACACATAGTCCATTGGTGTCATGCATACCACAGCACTCCCAAATGGGCCCAAACCAGATTAAAATGTAATTAGGAAATATATGACAAAAATTAATTAATAAAAAGAAAATATACAAACATACATGGTTTTCTAAGTCAACATGAGGCCCACATGGATTGTTAGGTAAGGTTTAGTAGTCGTTTTTATCTGAGTTTGACAACACCATTCTACATAACTGCCAAAATAAACTTTCTAAAATATTGGTCTGATTGGATCATACCTCCTCTGTTTAAAAAAAAAAAAACATCCTTCACTAACTCCCTATTGCTTCTGGAATAAAATACAGGTTGGCATTTAAAACCCTTTAAATATTTATTTAAAAACCTTTGTTTAAAAATCTTTGACTGGTATTTAAAACCCTTCACAGCAGGACTCCAACCTTCATTTCTAGGTTTTTTTTCACATTGCTTTCTAGCATAAAATCTACTTTCTCAACAGCATGGCCTGCTTCCTGTTGGCTGAACCAAGTATTCTATCACTTATTTGCCTTATCAAAGTTCATTCTCCATGCCTGGAAAGTATTGCCTCCTCTCCCCTGACTCTTAGATTCTTTAACTTCTTTTAAGACTCAGTTTATATGCATACTCCTACATGAAGCCTTTCCTGGTGCCCTAGTCACTAGAGCCCTTTCCTTCCTCAAATTACATTATATTTACTTATGATGTGTGAACATACTGTATTACTTTGTGTCCGGTTGTTTTAAGAATATATGCTGTTTTAATAAGACATGCATGTGTATTCCAAAGAGATAAAAAACAAAAAGGAAAAGTACCAAGATATACAAAAATATGTATAGCAGTTCTCTTTGTGGTAGCAAAGAATTGGAAATTGAGGGGATGTCCATGTACTGGGGAAATGACTGGACAAATTGTAGTTTATGGTTGTGATAGAACACTACTGAGCTGTAAGAATGACGAGCAAGATACTCTCAGAAAAACCTGGAAAGACTTACATGAACTGATGCAAAGTGAAATGAGCAGACACACTGTACAGCAATATTTTAGGAACAACTGTGAATATCTTTAGCTATTCTCAGTAATACAATAATCTAATAGAGTTCCAAAGGACTCAGGGTAAAAAATGCCATCCATCTCCAGATAAAGAGCTGAAGGAATCTGAAGGCAGATCAAAGCATACTTTTAAAAAATGTCTTTATTTTTCTTGCTGGTTTTTTTTGTCTGTGTTTTCTTTCAAAACATGACTAATATGGAAATATGTTTTGCATGACTGCACATGTATAACCTATATCAAATTGATTACCTTCTCAGTGAAGTGAGAGGGGAGGGAAGGAGAGAATTTGAAACAAAATTTTTAAAAAATGTTAAAATTGTTTTTACATGTAATTGTGGAAAAATAAATACTAAATAATTTTTTAAAGAAGAAAAAAATCAGACATGTGCATTTGCTAGATCCTTGAAGTCAGGGATAGTTTTTGTCTTTATATCTGTCTATTCTCAGTGCTAGCACAATGCCATGTAGCAGGGGATCTCTCGATTTAGAGTCAAAGAACTTCATTTTGAATTCTTTTTTACTTGCTGCTTATATGTCCTTAGGTAATTTGCTTGACTCCTTTAGGCTTCATTTTCCATATTCATAAAATGAGGAACTGAAATAAATGATGTATCAGGTTTAGAACAACAACCGCAATGTGAAATCGTGACCCTAAAACTAATGTTCTCTCCACTATACTATGAGAATAAGAAGACTTGTGAGTAGGCAATAAAAGAAGCCATAGGATATTCTTGAACAGGGAAGAAAGATGATAAGTGATGTCCTTATATGATTACTGTGGTAGAAGTATGCAGGATGAGGACTAAAGAAAGGAGAGAATGGAATCAGATGACAGGAACCTAGGTATAAAGTGACAATGGGGCTGAATTAGGATAGCAGCAATTTAAATGTAGAGAAATGGTGACTCCAAGAGACATTTTAAAGAAAGAAACAAAGATTTTGGTGATAGAATAAATATAGAGGATAAAAGAAGGGGAAGAATCAAAGTAGTTTTAAAAAACCAACAGCCAATTTCATATACAGATTTTATTCTAAGGTTTCAAGTCTGTGAGATTAAAGTTTGTTTTATGTATGTCCGTATGTCAGAAACACATGGAAAGGTATGAACTATTGAGATGATAAACTGTGTTTTCTTTCTTTTTGATAGATATATTTCTCAAGCTAAGAATATATTTTTAGATCACCTGAGGTTTGTTGTTTTTTTTTTAGGTTACTAAAATGCATATTTGTGGAAGGAAAAATTTTGTCTTTTTAAACCAAAAAATAGTGGATTTGTACTTTGAATAAACCCAAAGTTTACCTCTGGTTGGGTGTGCCTATTGACTTTCAGTACTTATAATTATGCCAGAAACCTCTAGGCCAAAGTGAGGTTATCCTAGGTCTCTTTTAAACAATAGCGCAGTCACCAGAGAAACTAGAGAAACCCACTTGAGAACTTAGTAAAATGCCATAGAGAATAATGGGAAGGCTGAAGGTGGGAAGAATGGCTCAATATTTAGATCACAGATACAAGCTTGGGGAAATTAACTCTTTATAAAGAAAAACAGAAGCACTTGTTCAATCTCCATTACTCACAAGCACTCTGAAGTATGTTCCCTACTTCAAAAGCATCTCATGCTTCTCTTATCTTGATGAAACACTTGCCTGAACTACTAGACTAAAGGAATGCCACAATGCATTTGTTCCAGTAAAGCAAAGTGGCATAAGTATAACTGTTAGTGTCTATGACCCTTGGGTTTACCTGTATTCTTGACTGGTGATGCTTCCATGAATAGAGCAGGGGCTCTGATCTTTCCCATTTTACCAAATGACTGGTCATGTATCATGTGCCTTAACACTATATACTTACATACATATACATAATATACATTCATACATATATATATATATATATATATATATATATATATATATATATGAGGGGGAAGAGAGAGAGACAGAGACAGAGACACAGAGAGAGAGACAGAGACACAGAGAGAGAGACAGAGAGAGACAGAGACAGAGAGAGAGAGACAGAGACAGAGACAGAAAGAGAGTGAGAGATTCTCTGTGCGAAGTTGATCTGAGGTTGGGGACAGCTATTTATTTCCTGAGCCAGAAAAGGTGTACTTAAAACACAAAGGATTCAAGGGTGCCTTAACAAATATTCACAACATGAAAATCAAAGACATTTTATCATCCTGCTGAACAGACATTTCATGTTCATCTCATACTTTCCTGCTTGAGCAACACAAGGTCCAGATCTCCCAACCCTCCAGGGCATGGCTTGGATTTTCTTAATCTTTTCAGTTGCCCCATCCTGCAACATCCACCTGGTGATGGTATTTTGTGAATAGCAAAAGCATGATGTGAATTTGAGCTATTTTTTATCCTATTATTTTATTAACCCATAGTTACAAAGGAAATCCAGTACTGGATTTGAAATCAGAGAACCTGGCTTTAAATCTCAGCTCTGCCTCTTACTGCCCATGTGATCTTAGGAAAACTATTTAGCCTTTCCAAATTTTATTCTTAATCTATAAATTAGGAGTTAGGGCTGAATTTTCTCTTATGTCCTTTTAGGCCTAAAATAGCCGTCCTTCAAACCTTCAAAATCCCTAGATCTGTCATACCTAAGAAGAGATACAATCATAAAGAAAAGCAATCTATCCTCAGTCTCAGGTGATTTGAGACAGCAGCAGCAGAACTTTGTGTACTAAGAGTAGTAAGGGAAAAATTAACTTAAATGGAAATCGCTGTTGTTCTCTAGAGTATCATTCTACAACCTGCCTTATGCAAGAGAAGTAAAACAGATAATTTCCACTGAATACACATAACCAGGCTCTCCCTACCTTTCATTACTTCATTTTAAGACCACAGTCTGTCTGTGCTCTTAAGTGAAGGTTGAATTTCATGTATTTCAACAAGTTACAAAGAAACAATGCCTTTCCATTGATCCCTTGTCAGGTGGGATCCAGGATAGGAAATTACCTTATTGATTGGGCCTTCTGTCTGTAAGGTCTTTAACCATGTCTCTCTACTCCATCCATCCTTCAAGAGGTCTTTGGTCATTGTATAACACACAATAAATAAGCTGCATGTATCAAGTACACCCTCTCCATTCACTGCTTAAGGAAACCCCCCAGGTGCATTGGAATATATTCAAGGTATCACCTGTTTATGGTTACTGCCTCACTTTACATCACCTGCCCCCATTTTCAGGATTATGTATCAGTTCCACCAAACCCAACCCATGTATAAAAACAGCTCAGTCAATTGAAATCAGATATTTCCTTAGGCATGGATTGAGGATTGATGAGTAAATTTGCTAAGTAAAGAGAATTGAGTACAGTTTTTAACATGAGGTATTTCCAGTGGACTGTTCAGAATGATCCCAAATGCAAACTTTATGGTAGCACAAGACCAGGCATGTTCAACTTACTTATATCCTATTTTAGAGGAATTAGAAATGAGTTAAACATGAGAGTCAACCTGTTATTAAAGTGATTTGCATAGAGCTTTTAGTTGGTTGATAAACCTGGTACCTTAACACATCTCTCTTTTTATTAATGTGAGTACTCCCTTCATGAATACAGACTGCAAATCCCCCATACCTTCTCATTAACATTGATTTTCATTCATGTTTATTTTTTTTCATGAATCCTTCATAAATGGTCTACCTCATGCCCTGGAAGCCTTTGATCTTGTTACCTCTATGCCAGGATGTGGAGGGTTTTAGTGGAGAATAAGATAAGTACCACACCTAAATAATTTCACATACCTTCAGGCTATCAAACTGAATCTCTTCTCCTTAGCCAAACTCTTTGAAAAGGTTTTCTACAGTAGAACCTGTGTTTCTTCCCTTCCTACTCATTTCTTAATGACTTGTAATCTTATTTATGACCCCACTATTCACAGGAAACTTCTTCCCCAAGTTTATCAATTATTATCAACTTCTAAATACAATGATCTTTCCTTAATCTTCCTTTTACTTGGACTCTCTGCAACTTTTGACATTATCCACCGCTGGACATTTCCTGGACACTCACTACTCCCTTAGCATGATACTTTTTGATCTTGATTATCCTGTATGACTTTTCTTTCTCTATCTCCTTTTTTGAATCATCATATTCTTCCTGCTTCTCTCTGAAAAACTTTGGAAATAATTGTGTGACATGGGAGATGCTGGAAAACGACAAAGCAGAATTGCAGCAGCTCAGAAGACATGTGAGATGTGCAGATGTAGAGAATCCACCCCAAATGTCCACATAGACTATTTGTGCCTATTTGTGCATTCCACGTTCATATTGGTCTGATCAGCCAATCAGACACACTGTGACCTGACTCTAACCTAGTGATGGCATTTTGGTCCTCTTTGAGAATAAAGGACAAAAACCAACCACCAAGAATATTCTTCCATTCCCTATTCACTAAGGTTAGTGTTCTCTCAAAAATCTATCATGAGCTCTCTTTTCTACTCTAGACTCCCCTTTTTTATGATCTCATTGGTTTCTATATGTTCAATTATCTACTCTAAGTTAATGAATTTCCAGATCTATATATTCAGTCCTAAACTCTCTCCCGAATTCCTGCATTACAAGCTACCCATTGGACATCTCAATATGGATATCCTATATGTATCTCAAACTTAACATTCCAAAAATGGAACTTATTATATTTCCCCTTAAACTCATCTCTCCTTCAAAATTCTCTATTTCTGTTCATGGTACCATCATCTTTCTGGTTACCAAGGTTCAAAACTTGATAGTAATCTTTAACTCTTTTCTCATGCTCAATTCCCATATCCAATCCATGACCAACTCTTGTCAATGCTATCTCCACAGTAATTCTTACATTCATCCCCTTCTCTCCATTCATGCAGTCTCTATATTTGTATGAGTCCTTTTTACTCCTATAGAATATTATAATAACTTCTTATTTGATCTCTCTGCTTCTAACTTTTCCTCTCTCTAAAATCTATCCCTTCACATCACTACCAGATTGATATTTCTAAAACACAGAACTCATCAGTTCATCCCCTTCCACACTCAAAAATCTTCAGTAGCTCTTACTGCCTCTTATGTAAACTAAAAACTCCTCAGGTTGGAAGTTCAAGCTTTCCATGATCTGGTTTTCACCTACCTTTACAAGTTTTATTTCATATTAGCTATCATTTTTATCATTACTATCCTTTTTAGGCATCATATCTGTCTTGACATAATAGTTGTCATGTGGATGAGGGATAGACCAGTTCCATTTGGTCCCAGAAGGCCAAACTTGTTCCATCTAGCCCTAAAGGACTAAACCAAGGGGCAGCTATATGGTGCAGTGAATAGAGCACTGGCCCTGGAGTCAGGAGGACCTGAGTTCAAATCTGTCTCAGACACTTAACACAAAAAAAACCCAGCTGTGTGATTTTGGGCAAGTTACTTAACCCCAACTGCCCTCAAAAAAGCAAAAAATAAAAATAAAGGACAAAACCAAGATAAATGATCAGAAGTTACATAGTCAAATTTAAGCTTGATCTCAGAAAAATAAAAAATTCCTAATAATTAGAGCCTTCCAAAATTAGAATGGATTACTCCAAGAGGTAGTGAGCTTCCTTTCTTGTAGGTTTCAAACTTAGGCTGAATGGCCATTTGTCAGATATCGTATAGGGATTCCTTTTTGATATGGGTTGGACTAGATTGATTTCAAATTCTGTGATTCCCTGTTATTCCTTTTGCTTGTACACTCTTCATTCTTACTTGTTTCCCATAGACAACATTTTATCCCCTACCTCACTGTCATTGGACAAATGGTCCTCAATGTTTAGAACACCCTCCCTCCTACCTTCTATTCCATAGAATCCTTAGTTTCCATCAAAGTGCAGTTAAAGTGCCACTTCCAATCAGAGGCCTTGCCTGATCATCTTGCCCCTATTGTTCTGTGAACTATTAGTGTCTGGCTTGTGGTAGAGCCTTCTGAGTTTATATTGGTCTGATCAATCACAGTCGGACACATTGTACCTTGACCCCAACATAGTGATGTCATTTTGATCCTCTTTGAGAATGGAAAACAACCAACCCCTATCGTTAGCTCTCTCTCCTTTCTTAAATTATTTCACATGCAATTTATATTTGCTTATTTATGTACATGTTATATTCTCCAGTAGACAGGAAACTCCTCAAGGGCAGAAACTGTGCTCTGTGTGTGTGTGCATCTCCCCAGAACCTAGCATAGTGCCTGGCACGTAGCGGGCACTCAATATATATTTTTTCAGTTGAGTAGAAGAGAATTTTAAACCTGAAACTTTCTTTCTCATTCACCCCTGCCTCTTCTCAGTAACACTCAGGCATAAGCATTTCTTAAGTGATTACTATATTGCAGGTAGTATGTTAAAACACTTTACAAATACTATCTCATTTTCTCAAAAGTGATGACAATTAGTTAATTTTTCTTATATTTTACCTACTAAGCTGAATTAAAGGCTCAAAGAATAGAAGACTGCAAATAGAATAGACTTTCACACCAATTGGCCTCTCTTCCAGCTCTGACCTAAAAGAGACCCTAGTTTTGCTCATTCATTTGTCTATTTCTGTTTACTTCTGTGGTGTTTTGTTTTTTACATCATGATCATGCTATTGAATCAGTTAAGACTAGAACAAACATGATGTCAGCGAAATGCCCAGCAGGGCCTTTGAGGAGATTAGATTTCCTTAAATTACAGCAACTCTTTCTTTGCCCAGAGCAGCAAGCCTTTAAAGGCAATACATGCTCACCTAGGCCATGCTTAGGTTTTGGTCCCTCTGCCTATAAAAACAATCCAGTCAAGGTGACCTCAAACCACCCGAGAGGAACTTGATCCAGCTATGAGTGGTGTGCAAGAATTAAAGGACATTTAATGAAAGAACCCCCTGCCTCCTGGGTCTAGGCCAACTCTGGAAAATTTGAGCCTCACTGATTTTTTTAGGGAATGAAGAGTGTGATGAGACCTGTTAGAATTTCACTTAGAAATCAATCATCTTTATTTGCTTCATAGTTAAAAGAGTGCTGCCCCAGGTAACTGTACCAGGGAAACTATTACATATTAAATTATATGCAAAAAAATATATTCTTTGAGAGTTTAAAGTTAAAATGAAAGGTGGTGGATAAGGAATGGGGAAAGAGGCAGGTAAGCTGGTGTCTGCTGCTTCTGAGTAAAATTATCTGTTTTGAGTCATTTGGTGTTCAATTAATATTGGTTCTATTTAAAGTATAATCATGATTTTAATTAAATCCATTCTTTGGAAGGCTGTCAGGCAGCTAGTTATCTACCTAGTAGAAACCATCTTATGTGAGAATATTGATTGAGGAAGTAATCACACTAAGAAACTTGCTACAGTACTTCAGCCACGTCCTAGAACTTACCCAAATAGCAAGAGGATAGGAAACAGGACAAGGGTAGAGAAATTTTTTTCCCTTTCCAGTGGCACAGACCCACAGGAACAAAAAAAATATATAGCAATTGAGAGACATAGAGATTTAGATTGTTGTTTTTTTTTCTCTTACAATGAGTAATATAAACCATTAAACCTTTTTTTTTTTTTTGGAGGGCAATTGGGATTAAGTAACTTGCCCAAGGTCACATGGCTAGGTTTTTATTTGTGTGTGCATTAAGTGTTTGAGACCGGATCCGAACTCAGGTCCTTCTGACTCCAGGGCCAACACTCTACTCACTGCGCCACCTAGCCGCCCCGAGGTTTTGGCTTTTAACATACTCTCTTTGAACCAGGACTTTCCCCTCTACAATCCATTCTCCATGTTTCTACTTAAGTGATATTCCTAGCCTATTATGTGTAGCCAATCCCAGACCATCCTTCACATCCTATTCAGTGATACACCAAGAAATAAGAACCTATGAGGCAGTGTGTCTTACCATCTACCCTACCACTTCAAGAAAAACTCCTGGGGGCAGCTAGGTGGCACAGTGAATAGAGCACCGGCCCTGGTGTCAGAAGGACCTGAGTTCGGAGCCAGCCTCCGACACTGAATCCACACAAACAAAAAAACCTAGCCGTGTAACCTTGGGCAAGTTACTTAACCCCAATTGCCCTAAAGGGGAGGCTAGGTGGCGCAGTGAGTAAGAGCGCCGGCCTCGGCCTCGGAGTTGGGATGACCCGAGATCCGGCCTCAGAAAATGAGCACCCATGCATAAATAATGACTAGCCGTGTAACCTTGAGCAAGTTACTTAACCCCAATTGCTTTAAAAAAAAAAAGAAAAGAAAAGAAAAGAAAAGAAAAGAAAAAAAGAAAAACTCCTCACCCTTATTTTTGCTCTGGGAAAAGCAATCAAATTAATACTGTCATTACCACCAGAAAGTATGTGACAATCAACTGCCCTATCGCTCAGTTCATCATCATTGTTACTCCCCAGATCAGAATTCCCTTCCCTGGCCAATTCTCTTCTGTAAGTGTGGCCTTCCCATATGCAAACCAGGAGCTTCTTGAGGGAAAGGAATGTATAACTCTTGTATTTGTACCCATAACACTTAGTACAATGATTGGCAGATTGTAGATACTTCATTTATTACTAAGGTACAAAGTTGACCTTATTATTTCCTTTCCCAATAAACTCCAATGGTTCCCTATTTCTTCTAGGATCAGATATAAACTCTGGCTCTTCAAGGTGTTTATAAACTGACTTCAATTTCTCTTTCTAGTCTTATTAGATATTACTTCCCTTTGCATACTCTATAGTCCAGCCAAAAGATTTTTTTGCTGTTGCTTATATGCAAAATTCCATCTCCAGTCTCCATGACTTGGTACAAAATGTTACCCATATGTCTACTCCTTCTTCACCTTTGTCTCAAAAAATTCCTAGCTTGGTTTAAAAGTCCTATGCCATCACTTCCATGAGACCTTTACCTATGACCTTCTTGTGCCTCCCCAGGAATTTGCCTTATACATCCTTGTAGGTATACATGTTATTTCCCCCAGCAGAATGTAAGATCCAGGAGGTCAGGTACTGTTGCAATTTTTTTTGTTGTTGTTTTGTATGTCTGATACATGCAAAAAACTCATTCTGATGTTTCATCATGGGATGAATTTCACCTTAGCTCTTGAAGGCTTTGATATAGGAGCATAAAAGTCTTGAAAGGACCTACCAGGCTTGGCAACAGATTAAATCTGATTTAGTGAGGACCAGTCTCACTAAGTATGGAAAGGTTCATCACCAGTAGGTTGGCCATTTAGCAATGAACTTTTTCACTATGGTCATCCTTGAAAAAAGAAAAATACAACAGTTCCTCAGTTCCTCAGTGTTTTAATTTCTTCATTGACAGATGCAGAGTGATGGAAAAAGAAGCTGAGGATGCTAAGATGAAGAGGGGAAAGAGGCAAATAAATGGGCTTCAGTGACTTCTGAGCAAAATTATACCTTGAACATTTTAGTGTAAAATCAATATTGGTTCCAGTTAGAGTAAAATTATGATTTTAATTAAATCCACAGTTTGGAAAACTGTAAGGCACGTAGTTATCTGTCTAGCAAAAGCCACCTTAAGCAAGACTACTGATTAAAGGAGTGAACACACTAAGCAGTTTGCTAAATTATTTCAGTCATATCTCAGAACTTTCCCATAGGTAAGAGAATAAGAAATTGGGCAAGGGCAAAGTAACTTTTTCCTCTCCAGGGACATGGACCCACAGGAACAAAAAATAAGCAATTGAGAGACACATAAAGGTTTGAGGTTTTTTTTTAAACTGTTTTTCTCCTTTTAAAAGGAGTATAAAGTGTCAAGCACCTCTTATTATTAAAGTTGGGAACATAGATTAGATTGTTTATAGGTCTATACATTTTTATCTGACCATTGGTATTCTAAAAATTAGATCTTTGTTTAGCAACTAATCAATGAGTAGAATTTCTACAGGAGGAGATGAATTATATTAAGTTTGACATTCTTACCATAAATAAAAACAATGCAAAACAAAAAAAAAAAGGAATTTGCAGGTAAATTGAGGGTGACTTGCATATACTACTTAGAAAGGATTTGGTTTTATTGTACACCCAAAGGCAATAACAAACATTATTTCATGGAGTATTTGGTCATCTTATATTGTAGAACTGATAAGTATTTGAAAAAAAAAAAAGGATCACAATGAAAAGAATAGCAACATACCCACCAACATTAATTGAGGATCAAAAGGGGGAGAAATTTTATGAAAAAATCATTCAGACTACAGATTAAATCAATGTACACTGATATTTTGTGATCTCATTGCAAAGGTGAGAAAAGATGATGATAGTGAGAATCAACAAAGAGTCAATGGTTCAAGAAAGAAAGAGAGAAGTCAAACATAGAAACCTCTCAGTTTTTTTTTTTTTTAAGCAATTGGGGTTAAGTAACTTGCTCAAGGTTACACGGCTAGTCATTTGATTTATGCGTGGGTGCTCATTTTCTGAGGCCGGATCTGATCTCGGGTCATCCAAACTCCGAGGCCGGCGCTCTTACTCACTGCGCCACCTAGCCGCCCCTTTAGGGCAATTGGGGTTAAGTAACTTGCCCAAGGTTACACGGCTAGGTTTTTGTTTGTGTGGATTAAGTGTCGGAGGCCGGCTCCGAACTCAGGTCCTTCTGATTCCAGGGCCAGCTCTCTATTCACCATGCCACCTAGCCGCCCTGAAACCTCTCAGTTTTATGCCAGGATGTAATGGTAATGTAAATGGAAAAATCTTTCTCATCCATTAATAGGCCCATGTGACCTACTTAAGTCACATGGAAGCCCAAGTCACATGAATTTGAGTTACATGAAGTCTTTGGTGGGAGGAGCTTGCTCAATATGTAGAGCAGGAAGAGTGAAGCAGGAAAGCTGGAGCAGAGCCCAGAGGAAATTGGTTAGAACAGTTAGAGCAGAGGGAAAGAGAAGAAGCAGGCAGAGAGCAATGAGTGTTCATTTATGGGAAGTATTGGGGATGGTGCTCTCTGCATTATTATTGTGTATAGATTTCTTTTTGCTATGATGGATTTTGCTTTCTAGAACTGGGATTCAGCTTTATGGTGTTTGAATAAATGTTTTGGTTCTGTTTTATATGTGGAGAGTGTGTTATATTTTGTAATTCAGAATTACGCTGGCATATTCATAGCTGCTGTGAATATTGTGTTGGCATTATTCAGGAACATTTTTTTTCTTTGAGAAAAAAGAATTAGTGATAGATATAATGAACATCAAATAATATCACCAAAATGGAAATTGACAGACAGGAAAAGACTTCTTATCAATATGAAATTATTTCTGAATCACCATCTTTATATAATCAGACAACTGATTTGTCAGAGCAAAGGACAGAATTAATAAAAAGCAAGAAAATAATGCAAAAAGATATGATCAACAATGAAAAATGGGAAAAGGACAATAGAAATGACACTGACACCAATTGCATAAATTTATATAGGAGTTTAGCCAATGTAAAAGTATGGTCATAGCAAAAAGACCAGCAAAGTCCATAAAGCACCCAAATTAGCAAATATTTGACAAACTTGCCACATAAGAGACGTGGCAGCCAATGGCAATACTGGTTCAAAACATGAATGTATTTATAAAATCTTACAAAAGATACTAGATAATTATGTGTAGCATCATTTCATAAATTAGAGCAGAGCAGTGGAGCATGAAATCAATTTAAAGAAAGCTCACCAAGAGATACAAAAGCAAAAATCATTAAAAGGATGATTTAAGTTTGAAAATGAAAGGAAGGCAACAAAAATAAAAATGGAAAAGATCTGCTAAGATTACTATAACAAATTATTTTTATCATTGAAGACAGTAGATGCACCCCACTTGAACACTAACATCAAAGTCCTGAATATACTGAGAGAGAAGATAGAAATCACAATTGCAAGAGCAAAGCTGAGAAAAGCAGCTGGATTGGGTCAAGTATATGTAGCAGAGATCTATATCTGAGGTTACATAATTGTGAGGGCACTAGAGATTTGTTTAAATCAAGAAAAGAAAGAAAAAAAATATAAAGACCTTAGACTTTGTTAATGCCTAAAAAACAAAAAAGCCAACCAAGAAAATCTCAATAGCTACCAATTATAGGCTTTTAGGTGACAGTTCAATGCCTGACCCAGAGTAGACACATAATAAATGTTCATTGAATTGAGTTGAATTATGGATAGACCCAAGTTCAAATGCAGCTTCAGATACTTACTAGTTGTATGACTTTGGGCAGTTTCTTACCTCCGTTTGCAACAGCTTTCTCAATGGTAAAATGGGGATAATAATAGCTCCTCTCTTCCAAGGTGGTTGTAATGATTAAATGAAATCATACTTGTGAAAGACTAAACACAGAGCCCGGCACATTGTAACTGCCATATAAATGCTATTAACAGTTATTAATATTATTATCTATGTAATATTAGGTCCATATGAAAAAATTTATACATTAATTGCAAGCATCCTTAATGAAGGTATGACTAGGGAACATGCAAACTTTTGCAAGCAATATTGTGTAACCATGTAGAACATATGTATGTTGCATATTGTATAATTTTATTGTATAATTAATGTGGTTGATATACCACATCTTTACCTCTTTGTAATCTATTAATGTATGTGAAGAATACAAGAACTTATTGTGCTTATAGATTATGAAAAACCATTTGCTTTGGTGGAATAAAACATCACCTTAAATGCCCTTTTCCAATAAAAACAAATGTCTCATCTATACATCAAAATCACTCAACATTCTTTGAGAGATATAACAGAAATAACTTTATTTAAACAGGGATATCTATGCTTATCAAAAATGTTTACCACAGAGGTGAAGACGATCCAACACAGATTTCAGACTGATGAGGAATTCTCTGAGTTTGGTAATGCTCTCCAGATGTTTCTCTTTGTTGATGACATTGTGCTAGATGTATCAAGTCCTATAAAACCACAAAGCCTCCTGGAATAGATATATAACCATTCAAAAGAGTTTATCCTAATCATCCACATAGGAAAGACCAAGTGGATAAAGAATGTCTAGCACAGGGGTGGGGAACCTGAGGCCTTGAGGTCACATGTAGCCTTATAAAATTTGGACTCAGTCAAAAGACTTCACCCAAGGACCTAGAAGGCCACATGTAACCTTGAGGCCACAGGTTCCCCAACCCTGGTCTAGTGCTTATACTACAAGATTTATTTGAATAGACAATCTATAGAGTTCATCCATCAATATGTAGAACTGGGACAGAGGATATCTGTAAACAGTACGTTAGGCCTAAAATTGAAATGGCCTGATCAGGAAATTGCAAATTTCCTTAAATTACCCCCAAGCTTCAATCCCATCTTTCTATCATCAAGTTTCTATTAACCAAGTTAACGAGATGTGGAATATGACAATCTCCAAAGAATTAAAAATGAATATCACACAAAGGACAATGGAGAGACTTGTGGTTAATTGTGACAAAGCTACAACATATAACAAATGAGGAACATTGAAGAACAAGAATAAAATATATCATTAGGAAATATATGAGATGAGACAGGCCACAGATTAGGGCGAAAGGTAACATGACCTACAGTCTTCCACTGGCACCCTTGCGATATCAGGAGCAATCAAGGAAAGTCTTTAGCCTCTTGGTGGTGAACTTATGGTGGCCATGGAAAAGAGTCACACAGTATGGGTAGGCATGGCTGGGTTGTGATTTGCATCTTTGGAAAGAACTTCAAAAATGAATGAGATCACAGATCCATTTGAAAAGTATATCCTCATTACCTATCACAGTTCCTGATGGATGGCAGGTGCTTGTTAATTGATTTATTGCCCTCTCTTTGAAATCCAGATTAACCACCGTTTGAAGTTTGGCAGCTACTCTTTATGCTTAGATGTTTACAGGTACCGTTTTTAATTGGATTGCCAAAGTAGTGCTCCAAAAGGGAATTATTCCCTGGCTAATAGTTAGGGTGACCAGTGTTCAGTGGAAAGAATAGTGGATCTTGGGAGAAATAGGTTTAAATTTTACCTTATGTATTTATAAGACATGTAACCATGGGCAAGTCTCTTAATTTCTATGAAATTTAGTTTGTATATCTGTAAAATGAGGATAATGTCTATTATACCAATTTCACAGCACTATTATGATGCTTGAATGTATATAAAACCCTTACAAATCTTTAAGCACTATATTCAAATTAAGTACACTTTTTTATTCCAGTGATAGTACCTTTTTAGCTTTGAATTTAAGTGAAGGACTAACTTTCTACCATTTGAATAGGAAGAGAAACCAGGAGTTTGACCCAGGACAGGAAGGTAGTAGGACAGGATAGGAGGACTCTGGGACTCCAACTTCCTTCTTCCCATCACTAAGGAAGACCTTAATAAAAGTAGGCTTTTGTAGGGGGAAAAAATGATTAACCATAGGGGGGGATTACAAAATTCTTGAAAGCCCAGAAATCAATCTCTTCAGTGATAAAACCTTCTTAATTGAATGAGCTTGAATTTCTCCTGGGGCCTAGCTTCATTTTGATTTTATCAAAGGGTTAATCCGTGTCTTTCTGGCATGAAATCTACAGTGCCCATTTTGGGATTCAAAGTCTAAGAAGTCATCACTAAGGCTATGAGGAGTGGTTGTTTTCCCAGTTTTGTCAGATTACTAATTCAGACATTCAAGAAACTTGAGTAGGATTAACTACACACAACAGAATTAATAAATGATCTTGTAGGGGAAATAGTGGTCTTAACAGTGTCAACCACAGTGACAGTGAGCACACCAAGGAGACAGGTACTCACCTGCTCTTAACACCTACCATTGAAAGCTATTGTTTTTATTGTCATGAAAAAATATTGGCTGAAGATAATTAACACAATTTTCTGTAGTGAGTAATGGGTATCTTCTCTTCCTCTTTCTCCCATTTGAGTAACTAGTGAAAATAAAATATGTCTGCCTCCAAGGGACATGCATGCTGATAGGTGGGGCTGCTAACCTAGATTGGTTGAACAAGCCTAGGAACAGCTTTCTAGGAAATAATGGTGTCATTCAGACAAAAAGATAAGAATTTGTAAACTTTTTTTTTGCACTTGTCTTGTCCCTTGATGGTGTGAGATTGGAGGGTTATTGGCCTTTGCAGAGAAAACTGGGCTATGCTAGTGAACCAAGAAAGGCAAGAGAAAGGGGAAGGAAAGAGAATTACTATCAGATATTCCTTTCTTACCCACCCCACCCCCACTCCTCTAATCACAAACACAACTATCAGGTAGCCGCAAGCTATGACAAGATCTGTAAAGAAGAGCTTCTGCCAAAGGAATCTATGAGACTCAAATGACTCTGGGGTCCTGCACCTCCATACATGTTGTTCACTCCTGTATTTCTGTTTCATTTTGCTCTTTTAAACAAAACTTTCCTTTGGGATATTGTAACCTACACACTCGAAAGTGGGATGCCATCCTCAGTGTACTATGTGCTACTATGCACACTGGTTTTGTGGGTGAAGATGACAAGTCAAGAGAGTGAGAAAATCTCCCAGTGTATACCCAGGACCAAAGGAGTCTGACACTGGAGTGACATTTCTATCACCTCACAAAAGAAGGATCTTCATTGAAGCAACAAAACCATGGTGTGGGATTTTCCCCATAGCACACCCTGGTAACAGTACACACTTTTTTTTCCTCTCACAACCTAATATTATTCTTTGCTGTGACACTCTAATCATGACACATGATTAGAGAGTTGGGAGTCTCCCACTTGTGTAAGTGATCACAGGTATAACTTCCCTGTAATTACTGACACACTTAGAAAAATTCCAGGCACGTTTTTTAAGAACCACTGGTTCAGAGATAGGCTTTCATATAGGAATAGAAAACATGGGATCATCAGATCCTAGATTTAGACCTGGAAAGGATTTTAGAGGTAATTGAATCCAATCTCTCATTTTGAAGATAAGGAAATGGAGGCACAGAGAGAAGTTAATTGACTTGCCAGGGCACAAAGTAGTATTTGAAACCCAGTCTGCCTGCTGCCAAGTCCAGTGTCTTTATCTGCTATTCCATGCTGCCATTTGGATTTTTGAGTTCAAATGGGTATTTTTAATGATGTTTTTCACTGATTACCTGATTTTATTGGAGAAAGAATTTTGTTTGTTTGTTTGGATCTGTAATTTCACTAATGCAAGGAACTCCCTGGTATGGAAACTCCCTCCCAATGCAGATTGGTAATTCATCATTGCCTGGGGATACTGAAGTGATTTGCCCATTATCCCACATCTACTCTGTGTAAGAGGCAGGATCTGAATCCAGATCTTTCTGACTCCAAGACCAACCCTTTACCTACTATGTAGAATACCTACCTCTCTGAGAAAAAGAAGAGTAAAAATAAATTCTACCTATAACATTCATGAAAAGAAAACTGGTTTTCCTTATTTTGTTCATTGGCTTATAAAACCCTCACTCTATGGATCGATGAGAATTCCCCTTCATAATTCTCTGGTATTGAAATTGATAAGGATGGAGTAACTAAATGGGTGCCACCTGGAGAGAAAAGAGAGGAGAAGAAAGAAAGTACTGGTGACATAAAAAATCCACTTTGGAAAATCATCCATTTGAGAATTGAGAATTAGCTTTAAAATTTTAGGATTTAAATGCAAGTGCAGTCACGTCAATTCATAAATACTCATTCTTTTACTTTGAAAGTGGTTGTTCTTACTGGCCCCATTTATGGATAGAGAAAATGAAGAAGAACATAAATATGATTTGATTTTGACTAAGGTCATAAAAATCACTGCCAGAAACAGTAATACCACCTTGAATGCCAAAGCCAAATAACATAAATGTGCTATATTTATATAGATAGCATCAATCCCTGAGAGTCACAAGGAAAATCAAATCCTTTAGCGATCATGATTTCTCACTGAGGGAGATGAGAATGTCAGATCATAAAGAAGTGGACTGATTTATTGATAAATAAATCTTTTGAGCTTTTGACAACTCCTTAGTGAAGTTTTTCTAACTTTTAAGTTCTAGACAAATGGTCCCTAAAGTGGGGGCTGACTATAGTCTGCTTCAAGGAGATCATGGATTTCTGACCAACCACTTGGCATGGAAAGACAGTCCTTGAAGTCAGTTATTGAGATTCTCTCCGACAGAAACATTACTCCTCAACACTCATCTATTCCTTTTCACTACTGTGCAAACAAGCTCCCAATCTTCTGAGTATTGTATCATTGAAGTAGTGACTGGTGAGTTAAAGCCCCAACTTTAAAGCCCCAGTCATATAGAAAGAGCTAACATGGATGGATGGCGATCTGCATCTCACATTTCATTACATTATTTTTCTTCCAAACCCACCATCTTCCAAATTATGTTATTTCTGCTGAAAGCACCATTATCTTTCACATTTCCTGGTCATTATCCTGGACTTCTTACTCTTTGTCACCCCAGCTATCCAATTAGTTGTCAAATCTTGACATTTCTACCTTGATATCTCTTACATCTATCCCCTTCTCTCACCTTATGTAACTATAACTCTCATCACATTAAGTTCTCATCTTCTCCACTGGATTATTATTGGAATAACTTCTTAACTGGTCTCACTACTTCATATCTCTGCCCTCCTGAATTCATCCTACATAAAGTTGCCAAAGGAATTTTCCTAAAATGTAATTCTGACTGTTATGCCCCTACTCAATAAACTCCAATGGCTCCCTACTGACTTTAGGATCAAATGGTATTTCATCTTTATCTCATCCTTTTAAAATTTCCATTTCTGTGTAGATTTCATATTATATATGTATATAATTATATATAAATATCATTCTTAGTCCATTGATACATTTATATAATTTGTAAATAAGTATACATAAATATTTTTAATAATGGAATGAGGATCAAAAAAGTTTGGAGACCACTGCTCGAAACTATATTTAATCTTGCAAATTATTATAAGTCTTCATCAATTTATCAAAGTGCTGAGCAAGTTCCAAGACCAACAGCAAAATTTTATTAAACATCACAAAACATGAGGAAGGGATTGGGGGTGAGGGGTGCTGAGAAAGAGAATGAACAACAGGGTCTTTTGGGGGGCTATGTTTTCTAAGTCTTCTTTAATTTGTTTTTCCCGTGGTCCTTCCTATCTCATCTCCATTCTTAGTTCTGGTAATACTGCGGATTAGAGTTATGACAGGAGACCAAAGCTTTGTTCCTTAGTAACAATAAGCATTCAATCACTCAATAAACATTTATTAAGCATCCACTATGTTCCAGAAACTGTGCTAAGTTTTGGGAATACAATTAAAGGCAAAAGACAACTCCTGTTCTGAAGGAGCTTATAGTCTAATGGGGGAGAAAACCTGAAAACCACTATAAACAAACAAGATATATAGCTTAGCAGGATGCCAAAATTTATAGGACTTATATTTCAGCAGCCTCAGTGAAAACTAAATTTACTGTCTAGTGAGCAAGAATAATCAGTTTATATAGAGAGTTATCAAGTACCACTTTCTTGTTCTGGGTGTTGTACCTCATATGAGCATCTCTTCCAGAAGAATAGCATCACTCTGTCCTAGGATGTCTTCCCAGGGCTAATGTGTCAGGGTCTCTTTCTCTCTCCACCTGCTTAATAGAGTTGGAATTGTAAGGGATATTGGAGGGAACATTGTGGGCAGCTTCCCCTGGCAGAATCGCTCGAAGCTGGCTACAGGCATGAAAAAAAACCCTAGTTATAGCTATATTATATAGAAAATGATGAAATCGTCTGAGAATTCTTATTAAAGGTTTCAGTTGCAACAGAAGTGATAGTGTACATATGAATTCTCATGTCAAATTAGAATTTACTACAGGACTTGATACAACTGCCTACCTTACCTAGGAATTATTTAGGATCAACAGTGAAATACAAATATTTTATTGACAACAAAGAATGACCAGAAAAAGTGACTATGGAGCACTTTAGAATAATTGATGCTAAATGATAGTACCATCTTATTCTGAATACAGACTGTACTTCCCTACTTCCAGCCACACCCCAAGGCTGATGTATATTTGAGCAATGAGCTTAGTACCAGAGGTGCCTAGCACAGTGCCCGGCACAAAATAAGAGCCTTTCCTCTTCCTCCTCTCCTAATATCGAGTAGGAAGATTAAAAACAAAAAATGCACGCAACTAACAGTGATAAAAATTAGACAGTAAAATATAGATAGGAAAGGTGGGAGTCCTAGAAGACGTTTGAGGAATTCAGGATCATTTCTACTTTGAGGAATTATTTGGGAAAGATTTTATGGACAGAGTAGTACTTCATTCAGTCAGCATTTAACATCAAAATGTGATACAATGGAAAGAGCCATGTCTTTGGAGTCAGAGGTAATGAATGCAAAACATGCCTCTGACTCCTACTACCTTTGGCTAATTACTTTACCTCCTTGGCTCTAGGTTTCTTCGTCTGTAAAGTGAAGGGGTTGGACTAGACGGAGTAGGTACCTCCCAGCTCTCTATCTATGTTCCTGTGTTCAAAGAACCGTTTGTACAAAGACAACACTGAAAAATAATTCTTGCCTTCAAGGGGTTTACATTTTATTAGAAGGTTCCATGAAGAGAATTAAAGGAAATTTCAACAGGTAGAGAGGTTAGCACAGTCTAGGGGACACTGGGCACAGATACATGAAAGTGGAAGCAGTCGCGACAGTCAGTAAATGATGAGTGTTCTAATTTGACTGGAGTGTAGTATGTAGTTTGAAAGGAGATCGAAAAGAGAATTTGGAGCCAGCTAGTCTTAAGATATGAATGCCAAGCCAAATAATTTCTACCCTATGACATGAGGCAAACATAGGTGGAACAATGTCTACTATCCTTCTGATCCAAGATGCCTTTCTGACCAGGCACATTTCCATGCAGAAATTAGGAAAATAGACTATTCCTGTCTGTTATATTGTATCTTTGCTGAGTATCCTTTCCATGTTATTATAAAAGCATGAACTTTTAAATTGTTGGATGGTCATTTCCTTCTAATCCCAAGGCTGGCTCATCAAATGGGCCTGAGTCAGTCCTGGTCAACAACAGAAATATAGCATGTAAAAGAAACCAATGTTGAAAGAAAACTGGTTTCATGTCATTTGAAACCATACTTAATTCTTTTACCCTCTGGCTCAAAATCTCTAAGAAATGTGTATGACAAAACTCTTTACTTTTCAGTGGAGCTTAATGAGGCTGTTGAATCTGAACAATGGCAAAGCAGACACCATCCTCATGACAGGTCCAAAGTTCTTTCAACTTGCTTAAACATGTCCCCCGTTTGTCCCTTGTTTAAACAATTCCATGTCAGGTTATTGCATAGCTTGACTGTCTCCTATAACTAAACTTCAAGCTAGTAAATTTAACTGAGACAATTCACTCCTTACTCAAAGAGGGGAAAATACACAAAGAAAAAAAAGAGATAATGAAAACCAGAGAAGCATATACTGTGTGTGTGTGTGTGTGTGTGTGTGTGTGTGTGTGTGTGTGTACCCAATATAAACTAGAAAGGTAGTAGCACACATTATGAAAGACTTTAAAAGCCAAACAGATTTTATATTTGATCAAGGAGGTGATAGGGAGCTAGTAGAGTGTGCATGTATATGTGTATCTGTGTGTACGTATGTAGACATACATGTACATGAATACATATGTATTGTATACATATACACACATACATATATCCCAGTGCATCATATGGATATCCTAGGTGGCATAGTATGGATCGTTGAATTTATTGATGTAGCTACTCCCTCAAACAGGGCAGATTGTGACTATGTGACTTTGAGGATCTATGGTCTCCATAAATTCTTCACAAGGGGGTCCACCTAATATGAAAGGAGACTCGTGTTATAAACATAACATACGTAAATAAATTGAATGAAATTGCATACGTGAAATTAGATACACACACACACACACACACACACACACACATGATCTAACTCTAACCTGTACTACTTTCATGCTACTTGTATATTTTCAGTGAAGCACAGACTTTGACTGAGAAGATGGATTTTTGCTCATCTGTCTTTTCTCACTTAATTGGTTCCCATGGTGACCAAAAGCAGACATCCTGGTTAGATTTAAGGGTGTTGGCAATGGACAGAGACTAGAGTTATTCTCTAGGCAGCCCTGACTGGCTGGTTTAGGTATTTAAACTGCAACCTTGGCCTCACTTGGCATCATACTCTGAGTTAATCAGTTCAAATTGCTAAGTCAATTTGTAGTACAATTATAACTTGGGTCTCAGTTTCCTTATCCTTCCAGGAAGCTGGACTAGATCGTACCTCTGACATGCACTATCTGTGACCTTAAGAAAGACATTTAAGGTTTCCTGGGCTTCACTTCTCTCATCTATAGAATGATGGGGATGGTCAACATGGTCTTTAAAGTCCCTTTCAGAGCCTAATCTATGATTCTACATATATATATACATATCCCTACCTGCTCTAAAGCTATCATCCTTTGAATATCAACTTATATGTACACAAATGTATTATTTGAATAATATAATGATGAATTTGAGAGATGGCAGGCTATAGATGATAGAGAGCTGAACTTAGAAACAGGAATGCCTGAGTTCAAATCCTGCCAGCAACACATACTCTCTGCATGAATGACCCTGTCAAGTCATTTAACATACCAGTGAATCAAGTAACTCTGGTGTTGTTCAATCATTTCAGTCATGTCTGACTCTTCCTGACCCCATTCGAGGCTTTCTTGGCAAACATACTGGAGCAATTTGCCATTTCCTTATTTAACTCATTTTACAGATGAGGAAACTAGGCAACAGGGTTAAGTGACTTGTTCAGGGTCACATAGTTTGTAAGTGTCTGAAGCCAGATTTGAATTTAGGCCTTCCTCATTCCAGGCCCAGCACACTGCCCACTGCACCATCTAGTTGACTCCACAAAACTCTCTAGGACTTATCTATGAAATCATATTGTAGCTAGGTCACCCTATGAAATCACACACATATCCTTCCATATCCAGTAATGGCCAATGCTGAGTTTCTAAAGCTATACAGAAAAAAAGGAAGACACAACTCTAACCTTCTTTTATTCATTGAGGGGAAGTGGACAAGACTCAAAAGCTAACATTTCTGCTCTAATGCCATTCAGAATATAATGACAACATTACCTCTGCCTTGTTTGAATTCCTCACTTTCTCAAAGATATAGCTCAAGGAACACTTTCTATATGAAACCTTTCCCAATTAACTCCCCAGCCCACTGCCATCTCTAACTACCTTGAAATTATTCTGTACAGTCATACACATTTTGTTTATTGTGATAGAATTTAAACTACTTGAACAAAGAGATGATTTGATTTTCATCTTTGAATCCCTAGTGCCCAGCACAGTGCTTAGTACTTAACTAGTCCTTAATAAATGCTTGTTCATTGACTATCCCGAGTCTTGAAGCTAAAACATCTCAGCATTGACCTACTGACCTTAAAACTTTTCTCGAGCTTAGACAAGTACAAGTATTAGTAGTTTGAGGGGAGGCAGAAGGCAGGAGGGATGCAGGTGTGGCCCCTGAATGAATGGTTTGCCCTACTGTACTCTTTATATCTATTGCATCATTTGAAGTAAAGACAGAGTTGATGGTATCAGGGCCCTAACTCTAGTACACTGACATAGAGGGTGTGTGGTATCTGCTCACAGCCCCTGGCAGACAGCCAGACAAGAATCCAGTCCAACTCTTAAGTGCCCTAATATAGAAATGAACCAAAGTGGGATTTAGTATATTTATCCCTATGTAAACATACCTCTAGTTTAAGAGACAACATAACTGCTTTCATGCCACACATTGCCTTAGTAGCCAAACATATTTTCCCTCTCTCTTGATACTTCATATACCTTCCCCCAACATCTCCCCCTCCATCCCTGTTTCCCATGGGCTTAATTATTATATCTGCAAAGATGATTTTCAGGTCTATTTTTCCAGTCCTAACATCTCTGCTGAGCTCTGGTTTCATATTTCTAATTGCCTATTGGCCATATTAAACTGGATATCTCATTGACACTATCAATATATCCAAGACTGAACTTATTATCTTTTCCACAAAGTCTCAGCCCCCTTCCTAGTTTCCCCTTTGCTGTTAATGGAACCATCAGCCTAGCAGTCACCTAGGTTCACAATCTAGGATTCATCCAGGACCTTTCCTCCCTCTAACTCCCCATATACAATATATTACCAAGTCCTATCCATTTTAGCTCCATTAAAACCCCTTGTATCCACCTACTTTTCTCTTCTTGACATGATGCAGGTGACTTCATCACATCATGCCTGAACTATTGCAATAGTCTGCTAGTTGGTCTCCCTATATCAAGTCTCCAAGGCATCCTCTACTCAGCAGTCAGATTGAACTCTGTAAAGTGTAGATCTGACTCTAATATCTCCCCCAACTATTTAATAAACTCTAGTATCTCCTTGTCACCTCTAGAACCAAATATAAAATCCTCTGGTTTTTAAAGACCTTTATATCCTATGTCCCTCATCTTTCTAATCTTCTTATGCTGTATTCTGCCCCCTTCCCCCACCCCATAATATACTTTGTGATTCAGTGAAATTCTGTGTCTCTGTCTCTGTCTCTCTCCCTCTCTCTGTCTCTGTCTGTCTCTCTCTGTCTCTGTCTCTCTCTATCTCTGTCTCTCTCTGTCTCTCTCTCTGTTTCTCTCCCTCTTTCTGTCTCTCTGCCCCCTGGTCAGTTGTTGCTGTCCACTCTTCCCATCCTCGAGGTCATAGACATAGGTGGGGGAGTTGCCTATGATTTCAAGCCACTGAGTCCAAGTAGCAGTACATGAAGCTAAAAATGGGGGGCCTTGTTCCACTACACCCCACTGCAGACCCTGACCAAGCAGGGTCATATTCAAAGCTCTGTTTAGTGGCCACAGGGAGTTGCTCACAGACACTGAAGGCTGAGTGCTGATTGACAGGAGTGGTCATCATTTTGGGACAATCCTGAACTAGCTTCAGGATGGATCAGAGACTCTTCCAGAGGGCCCTCAGGAGCGGGGTGGGCTGTCGGGTGAGGCGCCATACCAATTGATGCAGGGGCTAGCTGAGGATTGCCAGTTGGCTCTACAGCAAAAGAGTGAGAGCCTTTCCCCACTCTGCCTTATTCCCATGGTGACATCCCCACTGAAAGAGCAGCAGTTTCTGGCTAGCCCCCCTAAGCCAGGTGTGAAGCAAACATGATGTTCCTACTGCGAATTTTTGTTTGTTCTGCAAGACAAATTTTGCGAAAAAAATTTTCCTCCTCCACCAAAGGATATGTAAACCAGGTTACTCATAAACCAGGTTATTTGTAAACCAGATTACTCGTAAACCAGGTTACTCATAAACCAAGTTTCCACTGTAGTTGTTTGCTTGTTGTCTCCCCCATTAGGCTGTGAGCTCCTTGAGAATAATTTTTGCTTTTCTTTGTATCCCTAGCAGTTAACACAGTACCCAGTACATAGTGCTTAATAAAGGCTTGTTGACTGACTGGGATAGTTTAGAAAGGATTAGGGAAAAAATGGGTTCCACCCCATAACCACTGAGTTAGGAGTTAAGATAAGCAAAAAGGTAGAAAAATGATTTGAAGTCTCATGATTATATCACCATGGTTATATTCTGGGAGAGGTCTATGGTAAGATCTCTATCTTTTGTTACTTTAAAGGACTTTAAGGAGGTCTTATTTTCCCTACCCACTTCTTTGTCCTTTGGGAATTTTTTTGCAAAGATACTGGAGTGGTTGTCATTTCCTTCTCCAGCCCATTCTACAGATGAGAAAAATGAGACAAAAAGGAATAAGTGACTTTCCTAGGGTCCCATACCTAGTAAGTATCTGAAGCCAGATTTGAACTCAGGAAGATGAGTCTTACTAACTCCAGGCCTGGCACTCTATCCACTAAACCTCCTTAGGTTGGTACCTTTAAAAATAGGTTGGTACCGGGGCGGAGCCAAGATGGCAGAGTAGAAACAGCACGTCCAAGGCACTCTGCCCCCAGATTACCTCCTAACTATGTAAAAGGGGACTCTGAACAACTTCTGGAGCCCCAGCACCCACAGAACAACACAGAGGAGCTAAACTCCCTCTGAGGACAGCCCAGCAGCCCTGCAGGAAGGACCAGCACAGCTCTCTGGGAGCTGGCAGCACAGCTCAAAGGGCCTGGAGAGCTAAGCCCGGATCCTCCTGAGACCCGGTTTTAGCCCCAGGGTGGTGGGCCAGCAGCTGGCTGGAGGGACCCCAGAACACCAGCTGCTGTGGCAATTCCAGAATTATCAACACAGACATGCCTAAGACAAAGTGAGAGGTTAGTGCCCTATGGACTTTGGGAGCAGTATTTGGGGAACACATCGGCTTCCTCTCCTGGGGGCTAGAAGCCGCTGAGGAGACATGCCATTTTGTAGTTTTCAGTGGCAGCTCCGGCTCCTGGCCTGCGAACTGTAGGGAGATCCAGCGATCAGTCTTGGGGGGGGGGGTAATCACTCTTGCTTTAACCTCCCTGGATCTGGATTGTGGTCTGGGGGGGAGGTCGAGGGGTGGATATCCAGCTTGCCAGAAATGGAAGTTGTCCCCAAACATGTTCAGAACGAAAGCTCCCCTGTCGGGTGGCAGAGTCATACTGGGGCAACAAGCCCCAAAGTCAAGTAATTAAGTAGTAACATGGCAAGGCAAAGGAAACAAATTAAACAGAAAAATGCAACATTAGACTCCTATTTTGGGGGCAAAGAGGATTGAAGCATAGAAGAAGGGTGTATGGTCATTTGAATACATATGTGAATGGGTGTATATATGTTTACAGTTATACATGGATAGAGGGCATAGGTTGAATTTGTTGGGAAGGGATGAAACTTAAGGGGTGAAATTATGAGGTGAGAGAGGCAAGTGGCAAGAGGAGATGGGGAGAGACAGGGTAGGGTAAACTATCTCATGTAGAAGAAGCAAGGGGAAGTAGCTGCAGGGCGGGGAAGAATAGGAAGGCAAAAAGGCAAAACCACATTCTCATTGAATTTGGTTCAGGGAGAGAATGACATACATACTAAATGGGATATCTCACCCTGCAGCAGAATAGGGGGAAGGTGGATGAGAGGAGGGATGATGCATGGGAGGGCATTCTTGGGGGGAGGGGAGGTTGGAAGTACCCACTATAGAAGAGGGACAGGATCCAGTAGGGAATGGATCAGGTGGGGGGTGGGATGAGTGGGAGGGAATTATAAGCAGCCTTGTACAATATATCTACTATGGTAATGTTTTGCATAGCTAGACATGTACAACATATACTGAATTACTTATCTTCCCAGAGGGAATGGGTGACAAGGGAGGAAGGGAATGGGTCTGAAATTAGAGGTCTTAAAATTAAATGTTTCAAACATACATAAATACTATTATTAATACTCTTTTGCTTGTAATTGGGAGATAAGATGTGCAGGCTTTGGGGCACAGAGATTCACCTTGCCCTAATGGCAAGGTCGAAGGGGGTATGGGAGAAGATATGGGAATGAGCAGATTGCAGGAAGCAATATCTTGTGGGACTGCTATTTTGGGTGGTGGGTAGGGGAAAAACGGGGGAAAAATTGTAACTCAAAATCTGACGGAAATGAATGATGTAAAACAGAAGTTAATAAAGCATTTGTTTAATAAAAAATAGGTTGGTACCTTTAAAGAAAGATCACACAATAATTCTAAAGGCAATCAAGCAGCCCTAAAAAGAATTTAGCAGACCAACAGACTGTCTCTTCATTTCCTCTTTGTTTGGTTTTCATTAAAGTATGCTTGTAGGAGGAATACTGAGTACACAAACTGCAAGGATATGTTTGTGATTTTTTTAGCCTGGTGATGAAGGGAGCAATGGAAAGAGGGAAAAGGGTGTCACTACTGAACATTTTCTTGGCCAAATAGCATTTGAAAATTGTTAGCAAATCTATGCACTG
Source organism: Gymnobelideus leadbeateri (assembly GCA_011680675.1). Lineage (NCBI taxonomy): Eukaryota > Metazoa > Chordata > Mammalia > Diprotodontia > Petauridae > Gymnobelideus > Gymnobelideus leadbeateri. Next base: position 91,320 of record WOXC01003312.1, read on the forward strand.
TTCCATCTGCAAAAGAACTCTTAAATAACATCGTCAGAATGACTTTGGTGGAAATTCTTTAGCCCTATGGATCCAGGGATACTTAAGCATTGCAGGTTTAATAACCGGATGGGGTCAAGCTCTTTCATAGACTCTGTGAAACACTGGGGTACCATAGAACCTCAGTCCAATACTTTTAGAAATGGAAGGGACCTTGTAGAACTATAGACCAATTCCTTTGTTTTGCAGATGCAGGATTCAACCATGAATTAACTTTTAACAATAGCGTGAAATGACAGAATTCAAAACTGTACTCACCATTTTCCCTCAAAAATTCAACTTTTCTCCATGTGTCCTTACTGCTTACCACTATTCTCCCAGCCACCCACATCTGAAACCCCAATTATCTTTGACCCTTCCATTTCCTTCACCCCTCTCCATATCTAATCCTTTGCCAAATCTTGTTGATTTTATCTCCATGACATCTCTCCTACTCATTCCATAATCACTTATTTAGGCAGTAGCCCAGTTTAGCCCTCTCATCACATTTCACTGTTGTAATAGCTTCCTAATTTAATTTGATTTTCTAGTTTCTCCCCTTTCCAATCCATCCTTCTCAAAGCTGTCCAAATAAGACATAAGTCTGACTTTGCCATTCCCCTGCTACATGTTTACTGATTCATTATTTTCTCCAGAATAAAATATAAACTCTTAATTCTAACATTTAAGAACCTCCATAAAAATATTCCAACCTACACTTCTAGACTTATTTTACTGTATTCCCTTTCATTTCTTCTACAAGAGTCAAGGGGTACAATCGAGGACTTCTTGAAATAATCAGACTGTTTTCTGACTACATATATCTTTCTCCATGCTTAAAATGCATATGTATTATAAAATTGGAAATGGAAGGGGCTATCAAGGTAATCTAATCCAATCTCTCTCATTTTACAGATGAGGAAACTCAGAGAGTCATGTAGACACTAATTGAAATATCTAAGAACTCAAGCCCTGTGACTCTTCCACTATTTACAAAGCTCTGTTTCATTTTGTTGCCTGTCTTATTCATGCCCCCCCTTCAGAATCATCTTCCTTCAGTTTCACCTTATGTAACACATCTTCCATGAAGTCTTCCTTGATCCTCACCCTCCTTCTTCCCATATAAAAGTGATCTTTTCTTCCAACTGGAATGACAAAGATATCTCAAACTCAATAAACTGCAAATGGAAGTCATCCTTCCCCAAAAAACTCATCCCTCTACCATTGTCCTATTTCTGTCCAAGGTAACAACATTCCTCTATTCTCCCACGTTCATATTCTGGATATTATCCTCAATTCCTCATTCTACTTTACCCTACATTTGCAATAAGTTGCCAAAACTTATTGTTTCTACCTTGACAACACCTCACACATGTGACCTCTTCTGTCTACTCATGGTCACTCTCTTGTTTCGGGCCCTCACTGCCTCTCACCTAGACTACAGAAATGGCATCCTGTTTGGCCTCACATCTTTCCTCTCTCCAGTCTAGCCTCTACACACAGTTGCCATAATTATTTTTCTTAAATTCAAATTTTACCACATCATTCAACTGCTTAAGAAATGTCCATAACTTTCTATTGCCGTTAAGATAAAACATATTTTTGCTCAATTGTATGCCCATAAATTTGACAATCTTAGTGAAATGGATGAATATTTACAAAAATACAAGTTGTCCAGATTAACAGAAGAGGAAGTAAATTACTTAAATAACCCCATCTCAGAAAAAGAAATTGAACAAGCCTCCAATGAACTTCTGAAGAAAAAATCTCCAGGGCCAGATGGTTTTACAAGTGAATTCTTTCAAACATTTAAGGAATAATTGATTCCAATACTTTATAAACTATTTGAGAAAACTGGAGTAAAAAGAGTCCTACCAAATTCTTTTTATGACTCAAATATGGTATTGATACGTAAATTGGGAAGAGCCAAAACAGAGAAAGAAAATCATAGACCAATTTCTTTCATAAATATAGATGCAAAATTTTTAAATAAAATATTAGCAAAAAGACTACAACAACTTATCATGAGAATAATACACTTTGATCAGGTAGTATTTATTCTTGGAATGCAAGGATGATTTAACATTAGGAAAACTATCATTATAATTGATCATATCAACAACAAAACTAGTAGAAATCATATGATTATCTCAATAGAGGCAGAAAAAGCTTTTGACAAAATATAACACCCATTCCTATTAAAAATGCTAGAAAGAATAGGAATAAATGAAATGTTCCTTTAAATAATAAGTAGTATCTATCTAAAACCATCAGCAAGCATTATATGTAATAGGGATAAGCTAGAAGCATTTCCAGTAAGATTGAGGGTGAAGAAGACTGTCCACTATCACCCTTCTTATTCAATTTAGTACTAGAAATGTTAGCTATAACAAGAGAAGAAAAAGGAATTAGACTAGGAAAAGAAGAGACTAAGCTGTCACTTTTTGTAGATCATATGATGATACTTAGAGAATCCGAGAGAATCAATTAGAAAACTACTTGAGATAATAAATAGATTTAGCAAAGTTGCAGGATATAAAATAAGCCCATATAAATCCTCAGCATTCCTATATATTTCTTTTTTTTTTTTTTGCTTTTTGGAGGGCAGTTGGGGTTAAGTGACTTGCCCAAGGTCACACGGCTAATTTTTGCGTTAAGTGTCTGAGGCCTGATTTTAACTCAGGTCCTCCTGACTCCAGGGCTGGTGCTCTATTCACTGTGCCACCTAGCCGCCCCCATTCCTATATATTTCTAATGAAGCCCAACAGAAAGAAATGGAAAGAGAAATTCCATTTAAAGTTACTGTAGACATAAAATATTTGGGAATCTACCTGCAAAACAAACCCAGGAACTACATGAACACAATTACCAAACACTTCACACAAATAAAGTCAGATCTAAATAACTGGAATAATATTAGTTGCTTGTGGCTAGGTCAAACTAATATAATAAAAATGACAATTTTACCTAAGTTAATTTACCTATTTAGTGCCATACCAATCAATTTACCAAAAAATCATTTTCTAGAACTAGAAAAAATAGTAACAAAATTCATCTGGAAGAAAAAAAAGGTCCAGAATAACAAAGGAATTAATAAAAAGAAATGCTAGGGAAGGTGGTCTATCCATACCATATTTTAAATTGTATTATAAAGTAGCAGTCATCAAAACTACTTGGTACTAGCTGAAGAATAGAGTAGTGGATCAGTGGAATAGATTAGGTACATGAGACATAGCAGTCAATAACTATAGTAACATATTGTTTGATAAACCCAAAGACCCCAGCTTCTGGGATAAGAACTCACTATTTGACAAAAACTACTGGAAAACTGGAAAATACTTTGGCAGAAACTGGGAATAGACCAATATTTTACACCATATACTGAAATAATGTCTAAATCTGTGCATAATCTAGATATAAAGGCTAACACTCTAAGCAATCTGGGAGAGCAAGGAATAGTTTACCTGTCAGATTTATGGAGAAGGGAAGAATTTATGACCAAACAAGAGTTAGAGAGCATTATGAAATGCAAAAACAAAAAGTTTTTGTACAAATAAAGGCAATGTAACCAATATTAGGAGGGAAGTAGAAAATTGAGAAAGAATTTTTACAACCAGTGTCTCTGATAAAGGCCTCATTTCTTTTTTTTTTTAATTAATTTATTAGTTTAGTTTCAGTTAACAAGATTCAGTTCCATAGTTCCTTGATTTTCAAATTTCCTTTACTTCCCTCCCCCCTCCCCTCATGACATCATATAGTACAGTATAGGGTCTGCAAATGCATTCATATTAAACATTATTCCAATTACAAAGGCATATTGTACTAGGTGGGATGAAAGATGATAAGGAAGAAGTAAAACCAAACAATGAGAAGAACAAGATCATTTAGTTTGCTTCCATCAGGATTCAGGCTCAGTTCTTTCTAGTTATATCTCTGGATGGCGAATTTCTCACTTTCTTGAGTCATTCGGGATTAACTTATATCACTGCATTGCTGAAAAGAGTCCAGTCTGTCATAGTTGGTAATCACAGATATGGTATGTCTGTGATTGTATACAAATTTCTTCTGATTCTACTCTTCTCACTCAGCATCAGTTTGTATAAGTCTCTCCAGGTAATTATGAAATCCGTCACCTCCTCGTTTCTTATAGCACAATAAAATTCCATTACATTCATATACCACAACTTGTTTAGCCACTCCCCAATTGATGGGCACCCCTTTAGTTTCCAATTCTTTGCAACCACAAAAAGGGCTGCTAAAAATATTTTTGTACATATGGTTCTTCCTCCCACTACTATGATCTCTTTGGGATATAACCCTAGGAGTGGTATGGCTGGGTCAAAGGGTATGAAATTATTTAGAATCCTTTGGGCATAATTCCAGATTGCTCTCCAGAATGGTTGGATAAGTTCACAACTCCACCAGCAATGTATTAGTGTTCCAATTTGTCCACATCCTCTCCAGCATTTGTCACTTTCTTGTTTTGTCATCTTAGCCAATCTGACTGAGAGATGTGGTATCTCAGAGTTGTTTTGATTTGCATTTCTCTAATTAATAGTGATTTAGAGCATTTCTTCATATGCTTATAGATATCTTTAATTTCTTTCTCTGAAAACTTCCTATTCATATCCTTTGTCCATTTCTCAATTGGGGAATGACTTGTATTCATATAGATTTGGCTCAATTCTCTATAAATTTTAGAAATGAGTCCTTTATCAGAGACACAAGTTGTAAAAATTCTTTCCCAATTTCCCACCTCCCTCTTGATCTTGGTTACATTGGCTTTGTTTGTGCAGAAGCTTTTCAATTTAATGTAATCAAAATTATTCATTTTGCATTTTATAATGCTCTCTAATTCTTGTTTGGTCCTAAAATCTTCCCCTCTCCACAGATCCGTCAGGTAAACTATTCCTTGCTTTCCCAAATTGCTTACAGTATCATCCTTTACACCTAGATCATGCACCCATTTAGACTTGATTTTGGTATATGGTGTTAGATAATGATCTATGCCCAGTTTCTACCATACTGTATTCCAGTTTTCCCAGCAGTTTTTGTCAAATAGTGCATTCTTATCCCAAAAACTGGGGTCTTTGGGTTTATCGAACAATAGATTGCTATATTCATTAACTGCTGGGTTAAAGGCCTCATTTCTAAAATATACAGAGAACTGAGTCAAATCTATAAGAATACAAGTCATTCCCCAATTAATAAATGGTCAAAGGATATGAACAGGCAGTTTTCAGAGAAAGAAATTAAAGATATCTATAAGCATATGAAGAAATGCTCTAAATCACTATTGATTAGAGAAATGCAAATAAAAAAAAAAACTCTGAGGTACCACATCTCACTGGTCAGATTGGCTAAGATGACAAAACAAGAAAATGATTAATGCTAGAGAGAATGTAGAAAAATTGGAACACTGATACATTTTGGTGGAGTTGTGAACTGATCCAACTTTTCTGGAGAGCAATTTGGAACTATGCCCAAATGGTTATAAAAAAAATACATACCCTTTGACCCAGTAATACCACTTCTAGGGCTGTATCCCAAAGAGATCATAGAAGTGGAAAAAGACCTGTCCGTACTAAAATATTTATAGCACCTCTTTTTGTGGTGGCAAAGAATTGGAAATCAAGGGAATACCCATCAATTGGGGAATAGCTAAATAAGTTGTGATATATGAATGTAATGGAATACTATTGTGCTATAAGAAATGAGCAGACAGACTTCATAATAACCTGAAGAGACTTATAAACTGATGCTGAATGAGGAGAGCAGAAACAGAAGAACTTTGTACACTTACAGACACATCCTATCTGTGATGACTAACTTTGATAGACCGGGCTCCTCTCAGCAATGCAAGGTTAGAAGACAACCACAAAAGAATCATGATGGAAAGGGCTATCCACATCCAGAGAAAGAGCTACAGTGTCTGAATGCAGATTGAAGCAAACTACTTACTGTCTCTCTTTTGTGTTTGTTTTGTTTTGTTCCTTCTTTCTCATTGTTCACTCCATTGGTTATTCTTCTTCTTTACAACTTGACTAATATTTAATGTGAAGGTATTTGTAGACCCTATATTGGATTGCATACCTCCATGGGGAGGGAAGGGGGAGGAGAGGGAGTGGGAGAAAATTTGGAACTCAAGGCATTGCGGAATTGAATGTTGTAAACTAAAAGTAAATTTAAAAAAATTTAAAGATAAAATGTATTTGTCTGGTTGGCTTTTAAAGCCCTCCACAATGTTTACCCCAACTTATCCTTCCCATCTCATTAGACAGTATTCTCTTTCTTGCATCCTATGGTCCAACCAAACTGGACATCTATCTATTCTTCAAACCCATTACTTCATCTCTCATTTCCATACCTTTGCAGTACCCATACTCCAGATTTGAAATTCAAGTCCCTTCTGTCTGAAAAAACCTCTGCATCCTAAAAAGACACAGGTCAACCATCTTCTATATGAATCTTTTCCTGAAACAACCCTATATTTAACTACTTGTTATATATTTTGTATTTATTCTGAAAACATTATATATATACATATATATACATCTTTATATAGGTATTGCAAATATTTATTGTGTATATCTATATATATATACACAGGGGAGGGTCTATATATGCATATTGTCTCCTCTGGTAGACTATCAGCTCCTTGAGAATAGGGCTTGTACTTGTATCCATGGTCCCTGGAACTATGTCTGGCACCTAGTAGGCACTTAATCAATGTTATTGATTGATTGATTCCTCCTTAGATTTTCCTCGAGACAGGACTTCTCCTTCTTCCCTTTCATACTCTGCCTGCCCACCTATGCAAATGTCACACCTACCTCAGTAGAATTTATGTCTTTTGAAGGCAGTGTCTCTTTTCTGCTTGTACCTCCCTAGTGTCTAGTGTAGCCCTTACATCCTGTAAACGTATTCATTTTTTAAAAATTGAATGACTTGCCCAAGATCACTATTACCATTCTTAGAGTCATCATCATCATCATCACCATCACAGCATCACCAACATCATCATCCTCATGTCATCTGTAATGACAAGAAGCATTTATTAAATGCATTCTGAATTGCGGTACTGTGGTAGGTTTTGGGGGCACAGTAGCTATTAGTGTAATGTGTACCATTAAGAGGAAGGCAAGGAGGAATGAAACAAGCATTTCTAAGCACCTACTATGGGCTAAGAGGTTTACAAATGTTATTTCACTTGATCTTCACAACAACCCTGGGAGGTGGAAGCAATTATTATTCTTATTTTATAACTGAGGCTGAGGTTAGTTTAAATGACTTATCCAATGTTATATCTGGGTCTGTAAATATCTGAGGCTGGATTTCAATTCAGGTCTTCCTGACTCCATGCCCAGGTCTCTATCCACTTTACCATCTTCCTCCTTGGCGCTTATGATTTAGTTTGGTAGATGAGGCAGATACATAAAAAGATAAATAATTTGGGACAGCTAGGTGGCACAGTGAGTAGAGCGACAGCCCTGGAGTCAGAAGGACCTGAGTTCGGATCTGGCCTCAGACACTTAACACACACAAACAAAAACCTAGCCGTGTGACCTTGGGCAAGTTACTTAACCCCAACTGCCCTCCAAAGAGAAAAAAAAGATAAATAATTCAAGAAAGCATATTGTCTGTGCTTCATAGTACTGAAATTTTTCCATTGAAAGGTTAATAATAGCTCATATTTATATACTACTTTAACATTTATAAAGTTCTTTCCTAACAGTAACATTGTAAGTTAGGCAGTACAGGTATAAAATTGTCCCTATTTTATGGACAAAGAAATTGAGACTTGGAAGGTTGGTCCAGGGTTAGTCCCAGACTTGAATTCATATCTTTGGATTCTGTGGCCATCCCTTATTCCAGCTCACCATGCTTCACACATGCAGAAACACACGTTTGATTAAGTTTTTTTTTTTAATTACACATCATAGCAATGATTATTGAAAGAATAAAACCTTCATTTGTAATATCTATCCCATGACTGTTTCAAAGGGCAGTTTTCAAGCAACTTCCAAATGGTATTAAAGGAAATAATGCTATGGGAAAGCCTTTGGCTTCAGAAAAAATAACCATTTAAACAGTTTAAAATAGCCAACTCAGGACCGAGTAAGGTTGCCTTAAGTCACTTGTCACTGTAGTCACCTAAGAACCTCTAACCTAAAAGCTACAGGAGAGCTTAAATGTGCTAACATCTAGGCTTTTCATCAGCACCTACCCCACCCTCCAGGCCCCAAGTCTAAAACAAAACATAGTAAAAGGGGGAAGACCCTATGTGGTGACTAAGAGCGTAGAATTTTGAGTTAGAAGCAGAGGTATGCTAGTAAATGTTTAACAAGGGGCTCTCTGGAAGGAAAAAATGTCACAATACTTTTAAGTTTAATTTGCATTATTAATATTTTCTTCATCATTTTCTCCAGATAATCAGCAAATTAATAAACTAAACCCCAATTTATAGCATTTGGCAATTTCTGCAATATAAATGCTCACACAGAAAATTAAAAATTTAACAAATGGTCCAAAACCCGTAGTCACTGTCTCCAGCTCGCTAGAAGGAACCCGGGGACCCTCCACCTTTTACAGATTAGGAACTTTTCCAGACTGGGAGAGGGCAAATGAAGGTTCTATTTTACTGGGTCAAATAAGTGGCTTGAAGACATACTGCACCATGCTGCTCTGTCTGAAATGAGCAGCTAAAATCCACAGGCTTGGTTCGGTGAAGGATCCTCAGGCCAGAAACCTGACCACTGGCCAGCCAAAGAACCACATCCAAGGTTTTTACAGTCATTGCGCAGGGGTGTGGTGTCCCAGTCCCATTCCCACCTGGCACAGAGTTGAGACAGAATGCTGTCAGCATCAACATGGAGCACATTCAGTGGCTCTTATTGGCAACCAGAGCACCCACTGGTTGTTTTTTCCATCTTTTCAATGCAACAGCACCCCTTTTTTATTGTTGGATGTTTTCACTGCCAGTTTTTCCCTTGTAATGGCATCTTACTACTGGTTCTCAGGCAGCTTAGTTTGTGAAATTGAAAATGTCATGGGCAGAAACTATTTTTAACCAGGTGTCACTTTTTATGCCATGAGAAAGGGAAGCAGGGGCTTTAAACCAAATTTCCCTTTTGAGCCCACCCTGAACAGGTGCTTGATCTGCTAAAAGGAGTATTTTCACAGGGGGTGATTTCATGCATATCTAAGGACAGATTTGGCCCACTGACTCACAGAGCTCCAAAAGATTGTTTTAATCATAGCTACTAATTGCCCAAGTGATATCTTTGCCATATCTGCATATACATATATACATATGTATAGAGATGCATCCTTATGTTAACCTATTCTGTATTTATATTTATAAGTTTATTTAAGCTGCCTCTCTGATTAGACAACCAGCTCTTCCAGCACAGGGTCACTTTCTTTCACCATTCCCAACACTGCCTAGAATGGTGCTTTCCGCGAAGAAGAAATACAAGAATTCATATTAATTGACTCATTTGGCAACACAGTGTTGAGGAAAGAGCATTTGGCTTCAGAACCAAAGACACATAATCCGAAGACCTAAGTTTGAATCGCAACTCAACTACTTAATTCTTTTGTGACCTTGGGTGAATCACTTCACCTGGTCCAGGCCTCAATTTCTTCCTTTGTGAAATAAGGAGGTTGGCCTACATGATCCCATGGCTTGAAGACAAAGTGAGCATTGTGAAGGGACAGTAGTTTTTGTTTTATATGACGTAACATCTGTTTCCTCTGGACTACTTTCAAATGAGAGAGGGCATCTTGAAAAATACATTATCAGCATGGCCCAATTTCACTAGGAGCTGCAGTTTGCGAAATGTCATTGTTACTAGTTGAACCTGGGGCATTTTTCATAACAGCCTGGGAAAGAGTCAGCGTCAGATGCAGGGCAATGTTACAGTCATGGTAGGATTTAGAGGGCCATGAACTGGCATCTCACGTGTGGGAGGAACAATCAAAAAAGCCCTGCACTGTAACAGATGAACAGTGTAACTAAAACTCAGCCAGTAAAGATGATCATACCCAGCTATACACCACAGTTTAGGGAAACCAGAGGCAGCCATTTTCTCATGCCCCAGATACACTTCATCTCTAAAATAAGGGGTACCTCTCACCTAGGCCTAGTCTAGATAAAGGGCATGTTGGTGGGAACAGTGAATGACCCTCAATTTTAAACCCCTACACTGGGTACCTGGGCATAGGGGAAGATGGAGATGTTGCTGAATTGGGCCTTAGATGCCTTTCACTTTCTAGGTCTTTGCCTTTCTAGGTCTTGTGCTCCCCTCCCATTTTCCTATAGGAAAGGCATTACTTAATGCAGGGAACTGGCATTGGAAACACTGTCCCCATCCTCCTTGTCTGAATCCTTTCTCCCTTGGGCTGGGTCTTCCCAAGAGGAAAGAACATTGGAGATAGGTAACCAGGACCAAGTACACATACAGATGATCATGCATTTCTATGAGAAATGATGAGCAGGTAGGTTTCAAAAAAACCTGAAAAGACTTACATTAACTGGTGCTGAATGAAGTAAGTAGAACCAGGAGAATATTGTACACAGTAATAGCAACATTATATGATGACCAACTTTGATAGACTTAGCTCTTCTCAATAATACAAGGACCTAAGACAATTCCAAAAGACTCGTGATGGAAAGCGCTCGCCACATCCAGACAAAGAACTTGGAGTCTGAAAGTAGACCAAAGAATGCCATTTTCTCTCTTTTTCCCCCTTTCTCATGGTTTTTCCCTTTGGTTCTGATTATTCTTTCACAACATGACTAATGTGGAAATATCTTTAATAGGATTGTACACATATAGCCTATATCAGATTGTTTGCTGTCTTGGGAAAGAGGAAGAGGAGGAAGGGGAAGGAGGAAATATTTGGAATTCAACATCTTATAAAAGTGAATTGAAAAACTCAAAATAAAGAAATGAATAAAGTAACACTAAAAATAATGTATTGGTTTGAAATTTTTAAAAATTATTTAATAATTTCATTAATAAGTATTTAATAATAAATAATAAAATATTTATATTAATATTATGTTATAAATAATAAACAATTGATTTAATATTTTAATAATTTGGAAACATTATTTTAAAATAGATCAGCGCATCTATGTTGAGTTAAAGTATCGTATCTGAAAAAGTTGTTAGTGACAATTTAGTAAGATAGACATCAAGGTGTATTGGAAAGGGTGATGAACTTGGAATCAGAGGACCTGAATAACTTTGAGCTAGTCATGTAACCTGTCTGCACCTCAGTTTCCCCATATGTAAAATAAAAGGCATATATTATTTTCTAAAATAAATAAAGAGCTGCAGCAGAAAATGTCTTGGGGCTTTAAGCTTTAAAAAAATGAAAGCTTAGAGACTGCTCTTCTTCTGAGGAAGAGGCAGCATCTCTGCCCCAGTTAAAGTCAGAAGCTGAAAGCATAGAGGAACTCCATAACCTGATGCCTAATGGAAGAGCACTTGGCATTGACCAGAAACAGCTTTGACACTATTGGTAATCAGTAGATGCTGTGAAAGCCCAGCAGAAAGCAAAACAGCAAAGTTTATACCCCTGGTAGAGAGTATGTGTTTAGCTCAGAATGCATGCCAAATGACAACTGGAGGGAGCAAATCCAGCAACAACAATACAATACAATTCATCCCCAGAAGACACTGGTGGCCCTATGCATTGGAGGCATGAGTTGTTTCCCCACACATCAGCCTTAGCCATATTTGTATACATCTTCTTTATGTGTGTTCCCACTGATGGTATGGGTCGGGAGTGAGGAAACTGCATCCCCGAGGCCACATTCTACATCCTCAAGTGTGGCCCTTTGACTGAATCCAAATTTCACAGAACAAATGCCCTTAACAAAATGATTTGTTCTGTAAAACTTGGACTCAGTCAAAACACTGCACCCAAGGATGTAGAAGGTCACATGTGACCTTGAGGCCACAGGTTCCCCACACCTGATATGGGCTTTTGTAAGACAGTGTGCCTCAGACTTAGGAGAAAATGTTTGGTTGCTATTTTTCTACTTAGGGTGCTTAATTAAATACATTTGCTTGGAATTGATTTTGTCTTCTGGCTGCCTGGCAAAGGTAAACACGTCATCGAGGGCTTATGAGCCATGGTTTGTAATAGAGACAAATCCAAAAAGGAAATTAAAACTGGAATAACCTACGGGGTAAGGGACTCTGTCAGGAAAGGAGTGCTCTCAGGTATCACACCTATATACATACAGGAATAGTGATGACAGAAGGGTGAGATGAGTAGACTTACGTCTTACTTTAGTGGACTGGGTTGTATTGAATTGTAAGCTCTAGATGTTCTGCATAGGTGAGCTTCCCTCTCACTTTTCACGGGTCAACTGTTCCTATACCCTGTCCAAAGTCCACAATAGATGGTGCAGGCCTGCTCCTTTTCCCATTAGACTGAACTTCTCTGGAGATTACATCATACCTCCCATTATGTACAGTCATTTGCATTTTGCATGTGTGCATGTTATTAACATTAGACTATGAACTTCTTGAGACCAGGGAGTTGATTTCTAGCTCTTCTTTGTATTCCCTGTGCTCTGTACAGTGCCTGGTACACAGTAGGAGTCTAATAAATGCTTGATGACTTGACTTTTGAAAATAGGCCAAGTGATACAGTAGAAAGTGAATTGTCCTAGGATTCCAGGGACTGAGATTTTAGTTCTAGCTCTGCCACATTTCAATAGATCCCAAGTAATCTCTTAAATTCTCTGGGTCTCGGTTTTCTCAGAAGTTACATCAGACAACTTCTCAGGTCACTTCCAAGGTTCATATTCTGGGGTCCTATTACTGTAGAACTATCTGTGTTCCTTATTATATGGAGAAAGCAAAAGCTGGAGAAATTTTCCTTTGCTTTTCACTTAAAGGGGATGCCAGACCTAACTTTCATGGACAATATTGCTCTGTTTGCAGACTATAGTGGTCTTCATGTATGTAGAGTGAAAGTGCAAAACTACGAAATTATGTTTCTTTTCCTAATACAGGTGAGTCAGTCAATCAATCAGGAAAATATTTATGGGTCATCTAGCATGGGTGCAATCCTGTGCTAGACTCCATGGGGAAAGAATAAGTATAAGACATGCTCCCTGCCCAAAAGGAACTTACCATCTCATTGAGGAGAAAGAAAATCCATATATACATTGATTCAAATAATTCAAGGTAGTTCATGATTAAGACATGTGGCCCTGTGTTGGAGTAGAGGAAGAGATCATTGTGCACAAGAACAGTTAGGGGAGGCCACAACAAGTGTGTAGGACCTGAACTGTACCTTGAAAGATAGGGAGACGTTGAATCGATGAAGAGTAAGAGTAATGGTATAATCAAAGGTCAAGTGAAATGAATGAAGTCTTTTCAAGGACAACAGTTTAACCAGTTTAAACCTGTTAAGCATTATTGCTTGTCTTTCATATTTGATGAGAACCCATGACATCACAACATTAGGGTCAAGCTACAGTGTGTTCAGCTCTGGCTGATCAATCCAATCCAAACTCAGAAAGCTAACACAGATCAGGCACAAATGCTCCATATGAACATTTGGAATGGAGATGTCTCTAGATTTGTGCAGCTCATGTTTCCTTTGTGCTATTGTGATTCTGCTTTGCTCAAGGAGCACAGCACTTTCTTTGCTGTGGTCACACCTTGCTGAGCAGTCCTGTGCCACTGTCTTCCATGTGTCACAAATGATTCCAAAGTTCTTCAGAGAGACCTTGGGAGTATCCTTGTATTGCTTCTTCTGACCTCCACGTGAGTGCTTGCATTGTGTGCATTCTCATTAAAATAGTCTTTTAGAAAACTGTACATTTGGCATTCGTATGTGACCATCCCATTGGAGTTGCATTCTCTGTAGTAGAGTTTGAGTGCTTGATTGTTTAGCCGAAGAGAAGACTTTAGTGTCTGGTACTTTATCCTGCCAGGTGATCTTCAGAATCTTCCTAAGACAATTTAAATGGAAGCAATTCAGTTTCCTGGCATGGTGCTAGTAGACTGTTCAGATTTCACAGGCATACAGCAATGAAGTCAGCACAGTGGCTCTGTAGACCTTCAGTTTGGTAGTCAGTCTAAGACTACTCTTCCACACTTTCCTTCAGAGCCTCCCAAACACTGAGATAGCTCTGGCAATGTATACCTCAACCTCATTATCAATGTGTACATCCCTGCAAAGTACATTACCAAGGTAAGTGAACTTGTCTACAACATTGAAAATTTCTGCATTTGCTATAACCAATGGTTCCATGTATATAGATGGTGTAGTGCTGGTTGGTGGAAAAACTCTGTTTTCTTCTTGCTGATTGTCAGGCTAGGATTAGCACAAGCAGCAGAGAATTGATACCCACTTTGTTCAGGAGCTGCATTAAGTGCACAATTATCTATGAACAAAAAGCTGCTCTCCAACTCTCCCTCTACTTTAGTCTTGGCTTGTAGCTTTTTCAAGTTAACTATATTATACAAGGAAGAGAACAGAAAAAGTATGTTTGGGTGAGAAACAAAGACAGAAAGAGACAGAAAAAGAATTCTCTTCCATGTGTATTTAATCAATGTCAAGTTTTGAACATGGTCAGGCTTGAACCCTTAGAGTTCTCTTTAGCTTTTATCCTCTACATCCAATGTCACCATGTCCTGTAGAGTCTACCTCCATAATATCTCTTGCATCTATCCCCTCTCTTCTCTATTCAAACAATCAATTAGTTAGTCAATCAACAAATATTTAAGTGCCTTCTATGTGCCTGGTGCTGCACTAAGCACTAGGGTTGCAAAACCAAAGATGAAACTGTCCCTTCCATCGAGCAGATCTGTAATATCAAGTTGAGAGTTACTATAAATGTGTATATTTCTAGCACAGGTTCCCTTGCCACATTCTCTGTGCCTTCCCTGTATGTTCTCTGGTCACAGATATTCTCTGCATGTGTGCTCTTCCTCACTGGTGGTGTGGGAACCTGTGGGACAATGTCTTCCTTGTCTACATGGAGGAGAGGGAGCCATCTCTTCTTATCATTTTATTTGCTAGACCATGTGATTAGACTGTCAATTAGTATGGCCTCTGCCTGGCTAGTAAAAGGAAACAGGTCAGTTGGGGCTGAGGAACTTTGACTTTGAGTGGATACTGGCCCAGAGTACTTCACTGTCAAAGAGTGAGAGGGGCTACTTCAGGTGCTCCACTCATGTACTAAGTCCTATCCCTTTGTGGGTAGATTCAGGCTCATAAAAGGAGTCCGTTGACACCAACTGCTACTTCCTAATTATCTGCTGTCTCTGCACTAAAGACAAAGACATTCCTTAGAGTAAAAGTGACATATGGAGTTGTCATCAGATTTTCTCTTGTGAGCTAGCAAATTTCTCATCTACTCCCAAAGGGAGAACACTTAAGCACCAAATCACAGGAAATGGAGGGTTTTACTGAAAGAATTGTTAGCTGTACATACTGCAGGGTCATGGGATAAGTTGTCATTAGGGTATCTCCTATTCAGCATTTCCCTTTCCTGAGGAAACTTTTATTCCTTCTAGGGAGGACGCATGGTGGTTAGGGATTTTAATCCTCCCATGGAGAAGAATATAATCCCTCCAAATTAGGGGGAAAATAGCAATAGGAGTAATAAATGTAACTTATTTCTATGTATTTGGGTCTCAGATCTACTACCATTTTTGGTGATTATCAGAAAAGACTGACACGTATGAGAAAAATCTTGTTGTTTTCTATTTTCCAATAAAGACTTATTGATGACAAAGGGGAAAAGCAGGAGCATGTAAACTAACACAAATGAAAAGGGTTTAATCAGGGAATTAGTGCTCAAAGACGATACATTCCTCCAACACTTTTCAATTGTATGGAATTTAGGTTGGATCCATGGACCTCTTAGAACCTCCCCAAATAAGCTGCTAGCTAGGTAGATAGATAGGTAGATAGATAGATAAATAGATAGATAGACAGATAAGGAAATGAAAGAATCAATTGATTGATAAATAAATGAATGGATGGATATATGCATACATGTATAAATGAATGAACAAATGAATATATAAATGAATGGGTTGATACATGAACAAGTAAGTATATAAATAAATGGATGGATGAATAAACAAATAAAAGTTCAATAGATTATATAGAAATGAACAAGCAGATTAAAAAATAAGTATTCCTTGACAACAAGCCTAAGATTTCTTACAGATTTATGCTTGGAATACATTTTTTTCACCTTCACTTCTTAGAATCTTCAGTTTCCTTCAAGGCTCAGTTCATATTATTATATCCTACAGGCAAACCTTTTCTCATCTTCCAAGTTCTTTCAAATTATGTAGTGTTATAATTATGTATGTAAATACTGTATCTTCCCAGTAGAATGTAAGTTTCTTGAGAGGTAGAGACTTTCCATTTCTTACTTCGCATCCCCAGCACTCAGAAAAATGAGTTGCAAATAGGAGTTGCTAAGTTTTGTTGAACTGAATGAAATGATGTGACGTAAATCTCCTGATGAAGAAGATTCACGTTATTGATATTGCCTGGTGGTAACAGGGCAGTGGTATGCTGGTTTTAATAACCAGATCTTGGAAATGAAATAAATGTTCACAGGACACACTTTTATCACTTTCATGTAGCTGTATAGGCTGCACTCCATACCTTGAATGTTCTCTGTTTCTCTTTACCTCTCAGAATAAGTGACTTCATTCAAGGCTCAGTTCTAATCAAAGAAAGTTTTTCTAGTTCTTCAAGTTCCCTGTATTCTCTTCTCCCTCAAGTTACTTTGTTATATTTCTTCTTTTCCTATCCCTCCCCCTTTTCCCCAGGGAAAGAAATATAATCTCTTTGAGGGCAGGGAATGTATTTTTATTATATATTTTATATTATCTATTATTTTATATATTATCAATGTTTGTGTGCTCTATTGATAAGCATACAGTAATGAGAGATTTTTGCAGTGCATTCCCAGAAAGTTAGGTTGGTTCCTTGGGGAAAATTTATGGGAGGTCATGGACAAGAACTGCACAGGATGGACCTGGCCTGGATATGTTATGATCTGTATTTTTGGAGGTTATTTCAATGTTGATGGGATTACATATTCACTGAAGCAGATACAAAGTCTAATATAACATCTGGCATTTAGGTGGTACAGTAGACAAAGAGCTATACCTAGAACAGGAAGATCCAAGTTCAAATCCAGCTTCAGATACTTGTCAACTGTGTGATCCTGGGGAAGTCACTTAACTTCTGTCTACCTCAGTTTTCCCATCTGTAACATGGGGGTGATAATGGCACCTACCTTCCAGGGTTGTTTTGGGGATCAAATGAGGCAATATTTGTAAAGTGCTTTGCAAACCTTAAAATGTTAGATAAATAGTAGTTATTATTATTGTTGTTGTTAAAAGTTTAATAAATATTTTTTAAAATTGATTGATTTGAACTGAGCTAAAATCAGCTTCTTTGCAACGTCTTATCAATCATCTCTAATTTTTTCCCTTTAGGGCCACATAAAACAAATCCAATCCCTAATCCATTTCTCTCTGTGATTTCTGTAGACTGCAACTTACATTTATTTAAGCTAACAGTGCCAAATTACCATATGAATAAATGGCGATTGACTTCCTTAAAATGGATACATTTCATGTGGTGCATATGGTTCATTATCATACAGGCTTCAGGGGGACAGAAAGTTAGCAAACTTCTCTCTAAAGTTCTTGTGGATTTTAAAATACAGTTTAAGAGGTAAAGGAAAGCATTGAACCTCTGCCATACAGCCACTGCTTATATTGCCCTGACTAGGTTTTATTTGGCCAAAGAGATGTGGTCTGCCTCTAAGATTACAGCTCAGATAATGCCAAACTCTCCACTGGTGACAGAAAAGAAGAGGGAGGGGGTCATAAGGAGTGAAAGAAAAGAAAGATCTATAGGACAAGCTGAACCCTGTTTGAAAGATAAAGGGGGAAAAACAATCCAAAGAGCAGCAGGGTTTACTATACCCCATCTTACTGTGGCTGATAGACTCTTGATAGTATTCATTTTGGTTCCAAGTGAATGATATCAAACACCCAAAGCAAAGAATGACTCACAACTTAGAAAAACAGTTGAATGAACTTACACAAATGAATCAGAGTTCTATCTTTAGTATTAGCAGAGCTGTTAGCTTCTCTCCTGGGACTGGCTGAGTAGAGGCAACAATAATTCTCAAGAGAATGAAAGAGATATTTAAAATTTAGTCACATCTAATCTGAAAGGATGCCATCTTCCATCTCCCTCAGGTAACTGACAATCACAGTGAGTCCTGTGAAAGCACACTACATATATTCTGCTATGTTTGGTAGTATCGCACAACTCAGAAAAAAGAAAATGAGACACAATGGTGGCAATAATCAGAAAAATAGAAATCAATGTCCTGACAGTGGCACCTGTCATCTCTCACCTTACTGTCCAGTTTTTATTTATTTCCAACACTCCAGAGAACCATTGTGGTCTATTATGATGTTGGGTCCATCTCTTAATTGGGCCATCTTTATTAACCCTATTAGTCTTGCCCCTCCAACTAGGCCCCTCTCCCTTTAACACTTTTTCACTTTAACCACATAAAGATAGTAAACCAAATTTGATAATCGGATGAAAAGTACAGAATAAGGACCATGTAATCCTTAGTAGTCTGCCAGTTCTGTGCACATATGTTACATACTATGGGAAACCTTAGTAATTGTCGATCTGGTTTAATTTTCAGCTGACTACCAGGAAAATCTGAGGTCAGGTTTTCTCTCCTCTATTATTATTATTACACATATCCATATTTGTCAGGAAACCACATAAATCCATCACTCCAATTTCAATGTTTTTGGAGGCCCTGATTTGGGAGGAGTTGGAAGATAACTTAAGTAAAAAAAAATTACACAAGTCTAGCTCTTCAAGCTCTTCTTCTGTTCATTGGAAATGAACCTCAATGCAATATGAATATTATATAATATGAAATGAGAGCTCCTTGTAAATGGCAGGGTCACTTAATTTCGAGGGGAAGAAAGAGGGAAGAAGGCAAGGGCTGAGGACATCCTGTTCCAGCATAGACAGAAAATCCTTATTACCAGATGGTTGTAATAGAAACGAAGAATTGTGTTTGTGGTTGAGCTCAGGGAAGCAGGAGATATGGTTGCAAGATCACTGCTCCTGGGTAAAATAATGAAGTAGGCAAAATACATCTTTAGTGTTCCCAACCATCCTACCCCTTACTTACTGTGATTCCCCCCTATTCTCCTGTCAGCCTCCCAAGACTCTGCTTTTCCTTCTCTTTTTCTTCCTCCTCTCCCTGGTCCCTTCCTACTCTAAACTCAATCATTTATTCCTGAATCTAAGTCAGGTGTAATTATTTCTCTCCCAGTAATTCGATTTTCAGCCATACTTTTAATTGTGAAAACAATAGTTTTGACCCCAGTTAAGGAGTTTCAGGCATGGGCTAATAGGCAGAGAAGGTATTGGGGAAAGAAAGAACACATTTTCCTGAAGCAACTGAAATCATGCCATGTTAGTGGTTTTCTTTTCCATTTCTGCATGAGGTAAAGCTTATGTGGTTGTTTTCCTGCCAACCACAGACCTGAGAGAAGAACTTAGAGAACTGAATTTAGTGATTTAATGTGTGATTCCTCAATTGAGAAAGAAAATAAGAATGTGTCAACTGTGTGACTTTGGAGGTCCTGTTTCTAGATTGGATTTTGCCAGCTAATAGCTATGAGAAGGTCTGCTACCTACAAAGCACATTCCCAAGTGGTTGTTGTAGAACTGTCTGATACATTGAATTATGATATCCATATAGGAATTCCTTTGTTTCACATCCTGAGCCATGACTTCTGGGTGGAATCACTCACCAAGTCATTTATTTCAGGACTAGCTTTCAACCAAATGAAGGTTTCCCTCTTCAGGCTGACATTGATTATACAAAATCAAGGAATTCTTTGCAAATTTGGATAGCAGAAAATTTTGAGGCTCCATGTAGGAAGTCCCACGATTAAACATCTTTAACATCAACCCAGGAAGCAAGTGATAGAAAATAGAGTTCCTAACCCAAATGCCAGTTCCACCTACTTCTCTCATTTTCTAAAATGGTCGTGTTTCAACACATTGAAGAATGATGTTTATTTTTTAGCCAGTTTAAGACTTCTGCTAGAAATCTACTAGTTGACCAGGCTTATTGTCTTTGGAAACATGACTCATCATTTCTCAAGCAATGGCTGTTATGGCCTAGGCCAGGCTAGGCTTAGGAAAGTTGCTTATTTTCTACCTTTGCTTATAATTGACTCACAGGACATGACTATTCTGTAGCCATGGTGACCTTATGTCATAACTACTACAGCAGTCTATGATGTAATGCCAAATGTATGAACAGGAAATCTATCACATGTCTTTTTGCTTCCCTTCACAGGAAAACTATTCATTCCTCGTAACTTTGGAATCTCCCATGGTATTCTACCTATAGAAAATGGGTACTAGACTACCTAGGGGACCATAAAATTTGAGGACTTTCACTGAGTATTAAGAGAATTATGGAGATATGAAGGACTAGTTTTCACAGAACCAGGCCCAGGTTATATGCCAAAATGTATTGTTCAAAGTTTAAATTAATTAATTAATTAAAATTAATTGAAAGTTTTAATTCCCTCCCAAAGAGAAATGAAAATTTGGATGCCATGCCATAATGATGATCCGTGTAGATAGCTAAGACAAAAAATTTGGTCCAAGAGTCAGGCTTTCTTCATCTAAATAAGCTTTTCTGAATTGTGTTCCATGCAGTAGGAATAGAGATTCTATGTTAGAATTTTAACACCAGAAACATTATTTTCTCTAAAATATTAAATATGAGAACCAGGAAAACATTGTACACAGTAACAATCACATCACATTGTTCGATGACTGGCTTTAATAGACTTAGCTCTTCTCAGCAATACAAGGATCTAAAACAATTCCAAAAGACTGATGATGGAAAATGGCATCCACATCAACAGAAAGAAATATGGAGTCTGAATGCAGAGCAAAGCAGAGTATTTGTACTTTTTTTTATTTTGTTTTGTTTTGTTTTTTTCTTTGTCATGGTTCCTCCCATTTGTTCTAATTCTTCTATACAATATGACTAATGTGAAAATATGTTTAATAAGAATGCATATGTAGAGCCTATATCAAATTGCACACCATCTTGGGGAGGAGGGAAGGGAAGGAGGTGGAGAAAATTTAAAAACTTATGGAAGTGAATGTTGAAAACTAAAAATAAATAAATTTATAAACAAATTTTTAAAAATAGTAAATATAAAATTATATATGTATTGACAATACTTACACATGATAATTTTTCATCATAAAAATAACTTTAATTTCCTCTATTTTGCATCAAGATTTTCCGAATCAATTTTACCCTGGAGACTATGCAGGATAAGACTATCACTTATATCTATTTTGAAAATATCCTGGACCATATTAGTTTGGAAAATGCTAACCAGACAGATATGGTAGTACACACCAGTAGTCCCTGACAGAGGGGAGTCTGATCACTTGAGTTCAGGAGTTCTGAGTTCCAGCAGGGTAAAGCCATTCTGGTGTCCACACTGTCTAGCACCAAGGATGAGCACCTGGGAACAGGTGACTACCAGGCTGCCTAAGAAGGAGCAAACCAGTACAGATGAGAAACAGAGCAGGTCAATTCTCCTCCTAGACATTTCAGAAGGGGGGGGGGGCGGGGGCTGGTCAGTCTATGAGTGGCTCTTGCACTTACACTTATATGTCCATAGCCTGAGTGAGATAGGGAGACAAAGAAGGAAGGAAAGAAAGGAGGAAGGGAGGAAGAGAGGGAGGAAGGAAGGAAGGAAGGAAGGAAAGAAGGAAGGAAAGAAGGAAGGAAGGAAGGAAGGAAGGAAGGAAGGAAGGAAGGAAGGAAGGAAGGAAGGAAGGAAGAAACCCCCAATCTAGATGATAATTTGGGGTTATTTTCATTACTCCATTTAAATCAGAGGCAACATTGTGTCATATAAACACAATCTCTCTCACTATCAGAAAGAGAAAAGTTGGTTTCTTCTGTTTTTGTTTTAAAAACAGGTTCTTAATATTTTTTGGTGCTTTCCTTTCCCATTCTGATGATACTATGGCCCCCTTATTATAGTTACATTTCCTAAAATTAATAATTAAAGAAAATGCTGAATTTAAATTTGAAGTTTATGAAAATAAAAATACATACAAACAGTATGTATGTATGTGTGTGTATGTGTGTATGACCCCTCAAGTTCATGACCTCCTTGAAATCTATCCATAGACCCCTTGAGGGTTTGTGGACCCCAGATTAAGAACTCCTGTTTTATTTAAAACTTCAAGAGCCTTGAGAGTTTCTTATGTTTCAGAGAGAAGATTGGCACAGGTATCACTAATCATCTTCCTATTCTAAAATTAGGCAAGAATAGATCTTAGTAGGAAGGGACTTGGAAGACCAATTAAAAATCAAATGTTGAGACCAGGGCTATGCAACTAAGGATGATGCATCTAAGAACCAAGTCACAACTATTACCTTGTTGCTAACTTTAATTTGGTTTCCAGGTTCAAGGTTTTGAGCCAGTTAGCAACTATGTCACTTTTTTCTAAGTAGATAGGATTTTTCTCTTTGCTCTCAGACCTTTTACTGAAGGTTTGTGAGCTAGGCTCCTGAACATGTCCTTTGCTTCTCACAATGGCTCCATCCCAAGAAATAAATAACCACCGGGTTCAGCCTCACTCCGTCCTAAGGCAGAAGAGAGATTGGTATTTCCCAGGTCATGCTCTGGAATTTAGCAATATCCCCCAGCAAGAGGCAAAGCTGTTTACAGCTGCTGTCTGTTTCTTTTTAGGTTTTTCTCTCTGAGATATTTTGGTAATCAAGAAATATCTTCACTACTTCATCCATGACAAAGAAAACAGTCACCTGAAGAGTCAAGAAAGAACTCACTGAATTTCTTTTCCATTTTCATTCATGCCTGGTTTTTTAATTGAGTGATAGAATGTAAACTCCTTAAGAACAGGGACTTTAATTTATGTCTATATCCCCACAGCTACCTAGCCCAGTGTCTGACAAATACTAGGTGTCCAATAAATGTTTACTGAATTAAATTGAATTAATTATAGTATTAACTCGAATGATGCATGGGACTACTGTTGTGGAAGAGGGAATTCATTCATTCATCAAATATTTATTGAACACAAAAATGCTAGGCACTGTACTAAGCATTGGGGGGGGTGGGAATTCAGGAGAACAAAGTCCCTGCTCTTCATGATTTTAGAATCTACTTGGAAAGGTAATGTGCAAAAAATAATAATAATATCTGCATGATCCAGGGCAACATATGATAAATGCCTTATGAATGATAAATATACTTGTTGTCTCAACAACTACTTATTAAATGTCTAATAGCTCACATTTATAATAACTCACATTTTATAGGATTTTAAGTACAAACTGCTCTCCTTGTTAAAAGTCTTGTGAGGTAAGTAGTGTGGTATCCTCCCTTTTTGGATGCGTCAACAGGTTTCAGAGAGATTGCTTGCTATATTCAGAGTCTCAAAGTTAGAAATCAGAACATGTCAGAATCAGGACACCAACTCTGATCTGACTTGAGAAGCTACTGTATAAAACACTGGATATATAGATATATATACACATACATATATATACATATATATGTGTGTGTGTCTGTGTGTGTCTCTGTGTGTATACATATATGTACACAAACATATACACACATATATACATACAAATACACACATACACACATGCATGTATATACATGCATATTATATCTATCTATATGATATACATATATCTATATCTATATCTATATCTATATGATAAATGTTTTAGGCATTCAGAGTATTTGACGCCTTGGTGATCAAGAAAACTTTAACAGACTTTGAGCTAGGCCTTAAAGGATAAGTAAAGCTGTTGCTGGACAAGGATAAGGGTAGGTCATTTTAGGTTGTAATCAATTCACACACACACACACACACACACACACACACACACACACTCCAGCACAGTGTAGCAAACAAAGAGAAAGAGTGTTGGATTTTGAGTCAGACAACATTGGTTTTGAATCTTAATTCTGAATCCCGTTTACTGTCTATGTATGACCTTGGAAAGTCCCTTGATCTCTCTGAGCTTCAGTTTTTCTCCCATAAGAAAAGAGGGTTTGACCAGATTATTACTAAACTTGCTTCTAGTTCTAATTCTTTGTGCCTATTATCCCTGATGGTTTACGCTTTGACATTAAATATTTGGAAATTCTGTTTCCCACAATGCCAATATGGTCAAACTCACTTATTCGTGATAGGACTATCCATAGGAGGGTATTACATATACATACAGTTGGCAGGATTAGTGGTAAAAAAAAAAAAACTACTACTAGTAAAAATTTTTACATTCTGTTTAAGTAAGTATATTTTAAGGGTGTAAGACAAGGTAGACATCAGGGAGATGAGCCACGAGAAGGAGTTTACAGGCATATTGGGTGTGGGAGGTATAGGAAAGTTGTGAACTCTTCTCTGACTAATCTGAGGTTTCCTCTAAAGAAATTAGGATTTGGGAACCATTTGAATGACCATGAGAAGAGTTGGCAGTACTTGAACATCCTGAATCAAGTCCCTAGATAAATTGTAGATTCATAACAATTTATTCAGTGTTTTTTTATCTGTACCCTGGGACTCTTTAACTAAAAGTAAATCAAAATTGTGTGAAACCTTAGTTCTCCAACTCATCCTTCACCCTACTGTCTATATAATGTACTGATCTCATCCCATTACTCCTCCATTCAAAAAACTTTAGTTATTCTCCATTGAATCATAACATTTTTAGCATTGAAAGAGGCTTCAGAGATCATGTATTCTAACCTGAACCTGAGAAGGAATCCTCCCTCTACAAAGCATCTAAAAAAAAAAACTAGTCAATCCGCCTCCCTTTAAAGACTTCTAGGGATAAAAAAACTCACTCCTCAGGGCCTACCATTCCATTTTGAGACAGCTTTCAATTTCTCTCTACAATTGTCTCTCCACCACTATATCCATTGTTCCTAATTCTGCTGTCTGAGACCAAGGACAATCTATTCCTCTTCAACATGACAGACTTACACATACTTAAAGAGAGCTGTCATATCCCTCTTGCCTACCAAATAAAGTATCAGCTCGTTATCCTGACATTTACAGCACAGTATAATCTGGCTTCAACCTACCATTTAATGTTATCTCATAATACTCCCTTTCATATATTAAACACTCTATCTCAAATTAGACTATTCACCCTCCTCTCTCTCACTCTGCTCTCCCCTATCTTTTTGCCTTTGATCACATAGGCCTTAATACCCAGAATAGACTCCCACACACTATCCCCCTTCAACTCTTGTCTGCTGAAATCCCTAGATCACTGAACTCAGGCAAAAAGTTCTCCCCTTCTACTCCCCATCATGAATTATCTCTTCCCCAAATGTTGTGGCATTTAAAAAGTTTGAGAGATATAATTCCTGGGTAATTAGTCATTTATTAATAAAGTTTGTTGTTGGTGGTCCTTCATTCTCAAAGAGAACCATGACATCAGGGAGGTGATGTCATGACATGGAAGTGACCTAGATTTAAGTGAAGGAGGGCTGGTATTTTAATAAAAAGTTAGTGGCACTCTCAAATACCAAAGACAATCATGGCATCAAACTCATGGCTTATATGCCCTAGGAACAAGAGTGTTCCTGAAGGTGGCAATCAACTCTGACTAGCTAACAATTAATGAGAAAATGAATATTATGATGAAGGTTCTCGGCCTATTCTAAATGAACTGTGATTATGTCATTTACTTCTAAGTTACCCCCCAGCTTTTGATTTATTCAAATAATTTATCCCTACCAAACCCGAGTAGAGCACAATGGCTTCCCCACCTAGATAGGGTCTGGGACAAAATTATTAAGAAAGTTAATCCAATTTCATTATCACTAATGATCTTCAAGAGTTTGAACTTTGGAATGAGGGCTACAGGAAAAAGGGGAACTCTGAATCGCCCCAAAACATTGGTTATTGATTATTTCTCTCAATATCTTACATTGGTATTTTTAAAAATTTTCCTTCGCACATCTCAGATTATGCTTTGTGTTAGGCATGCTTGTGTTCTCTCTATTATGGCTCTTCCTCCTATGTGACTATGAGGATCCATGTCCTCTGTATATTCCTCATGGGGGGATCCACCTAATGTGAAAGGGGACTTGTGTTATGAACATATGATACATATATAAATGAATAAAAAGTTTTATTGGTTTCTTTTTTAAACCACAATTATTTCCTAATTTCTATCCCTCCCCCACTACAGAATGTTCCCTTGCAACAAAGAAAAATAGTTAAGCAAGAACTCCATTATAGAAAAACAAGAAGCTTACACAACATTGAAAATCATGGTAATTACAGAAAGGCTTTGGCCCTTCTCAGGATTGTGAATATGTTCTTGTAACTATTTCTATTGAGCATTTCCGACTATTTGTTGTTTAGTCATTTTCAGTTGTGTCTGACTCTCCATGACCCCATTTGAGGAATTCTTTGTAAAGATACTGGAATGATTTGCTATTTCCTTCTCCACCTCATTTACAGATAAGGAAACTGAGGCAAACAGGTTAAGTGACTTGTCCAGGGTCACACAGCTAGTAAGTGTCTGAGGTCAGATTTGAACTCAGGAAGATGAGTCTTCCTGACTCCAGACCCAGCACTCTACCCACTTCACCACCTAGCTACCCTAGATACTACTATGCTATACTACAATAGTAAGAAACTATTATACTATAGTATATTAGTATAGTATATTATATATTATATATGTATACTATATAATATATAGTATATTATATATTATACTATAGTAAATCTACTCTAAGGTAGAATCTCAAAAATAGTTACATAGATCAAATTAGATAATATATATAAAGGATAAAATTAGAATAACATAAATGAAGGATCAAATTGGATAATATAAAGTACTTTGAAAATTTTAAATTGTTGTATAAATGTTACTTACTTATTATTATTGCTGTTATTATTAACATGCTTTGATAAGGAAGGTTTCTGACTAATTCATTTCATGACCATCTTTGAGGTTGTAGGATTTAGATGCAGACCAAGGTTTACTTCAACTACCAAGAGAGAATAGAGTTTTTTCCCTAGTCTCCACTGGACATAGTTTAGCAGGGTCATTGTATCTCTTCTAGCAGGATAGCTATAGCATGGGCAGGAAGAACAGGAAAGTATCACTGTTCAGTGCTTAATTGTTTTATTCGGACAGCACTTGGGAAGGCTATGTTGGAGGTAAGGCAGCATCGAAAATTTGGAGCCAAGAAAACCTGGGTTCATATCCCATCTCAGACATTTGCTATCTATGTGAGCCAGGGAAATTTTCTTAACCTCTCTGTGCCTCACTTTCCTCGTATGCAAAACAAGGAGGTTAGACTCTAAGGTTTATTTTAGCTCTAAATTCAAGATGTTAGGATGCAGCCAGTAATCTTTGTTCCCATGGTTGTAGAGGAAAGAAGCTGAAATGAAAAGTGAAAATAAAACCATCAGTTGTATAAATAGATGTAGCTTACTGTGATGGTCCTATATAAAATGGAAATGGGCCAAGCTGTCCAAGGAGTCCGTTGGGCTGCTTTACAATTCTTCATGTAATGGGAGAAAAGTTGCACTCCCTCCATTAAATCAAATTAGCTATATGACTGTGCAAATCATTTAACTTGTCTCTGTCTCAGTTTCTTTCATATAGCTAGAAATTTTCAGAACTGGAACCTTACCTCAAGTCTTCTACATCAAAGACTATCAATTTTTTCATCATTCAGAACTCTTTCAATCTTTCCTAACACGATCTGAGTGGTCTTCCTAATGCACAGTTCTAATCATCTTAATCTCCTTTCTCCAAAACCTTCAGAGGCTCCCTTTTACCCAATAACTAAAGTCAAATTCCTGAACCTGAGATTCAGGGGTTTCAATTATAGTCCTTGTCTTATACTGTTCCCCTTCAGACACTCTTACACAGACAAGCCTTTGTTCATACTACCCTACTATGGCTGGATGGAATGCAGAGCCTACTCCACCCCCACTTTCCATCTCTTACTTTAAAAGAGATGCCCTGCCTTTAAGGTCCAGCTCAGGTACCATCTCCATGAGGAAGCCTCTCCTGGTGTTCCCAGTCAGAAATAATTCCTCCCCTCTGAAGGCAATGCTAAGTAGAGTGGAAAGAACATTGGATTTGGAGTCCAAACACCTGGGTTTGAATCCTAATGTGCTACCCTCTAGCTACATAACTTTGGGTAAGTGACTGAACCTCTCTCTAGGATTTACTTTACTTATCTACAAAATAAGGATGTTGGAATAGATAACTTTTGAGGTCCTTTTTATATCTATGTTCTCATAGAGCACATATTTTGAACCTCTTCTATGTACTTATTCTAATTTAAATTATACTCATTTGAATGGAGCGATGAATAGAATGTGAGGTTTGGAATTAAGAAGTCTTGAGTTCAAATCCTGCTTCAGGCATTAACAGTGTGACTATTGGCAAGTAACTGAACTTCTCTCATCTTTGCTTCCCCATCTGCAAAACAGGAAATATGATAGCTACCTCACAGGGTTGGTGTATTTTAAAGTTTTCTACTATTGTTCAGTGGTTTTAGTCAAGACTCTTCATGACACCACTTGGGGTTTTGTTGGTGAAGATACTGGAGTGGTTTGCCATTTCCTGCTCCAAAAGTACTCTATAAGTGCTTAGCAAGTCTCATTTGACTTAGTTCTAGCACAGAAACTTGGGCATAGTAGGTGCTCTAAAAATGTTTGCTGGGAGCAGCTAGGTGGAACAGTGAATAGAGCACTGGCCCTGGAGTCAGGAGGACCTGAGTTCAAATCCGGCCTCTACTAGCCATGTGACCTTGGGCAAGTCACAACCCTAATTGCCCTGCCCTCCCCCTCCAAAAAGAAAAAAAAATTGCTGGATTCAACTGAATTATGCCACTTTTTTTTTTTATTTTGGAGACCCATGATATCATTGCTGTAAGGAGCTCCCCATAAGGAAATCCCTTCTACTGATGCAGACCAACAACTGTTCTCTAATTTGTAGTTTTCTAAAGTTATCTGGGGGTGCAGTGGGGATGGTGGTTAAACAGTTAAGATGAAGCAATTTGCCCTGGGTCATGTCAGGACGTTTTGGAAGTGAAATTTGAATGCCAGCTTTCCTTACTAGGAGACTGGCTCCCTAGACATGCTTCCCTGCCTCTCCATTACCCAGCAACACCACTACTTTGTTTATTTCCAAAGATGATTAGGGGAAAAGGGAAAAAACCTATATGTCCTACAACGTTTATAGCAGTTCTCTTTGTAGTGGCAAAGAACTAGAAACTGCAAGGATGGACACCAGTTGGGGAATAACTGAACAAATTGCATATGATTGTGATAGAATAGTATTGTGCTATAAGAAATGATGGGGGAAGAAAAGAGGGGCAGTGAGATGGCACAGTGAATAAAGCACTCGCCCTGGAGTCAGGGGGACCTGAGTTCAAATCCAGCCTCAGACACTTAACACTTACTAGTCTGTGACCTTGGGCAAGTCACTTAACCCCAACTACCCTGCCTTCCTCCCCACCCTCCAAAAAGCAAAAAAAAAGAAAAAAGAAACAATGAGCTCAGTGGTTTTCAAAAAACATGGAAAGACTTGCATGAAATAATGAGCAGAACCAAGAGAACATTGTATACAGTAACAGCAATATTGTTTTAAGAATGACTTTGAGTGAATGTTATTTGACTAATACAAATACCCAAATTAACTACAAAGGACATATGAAGACAGGCACTATCTGCATCTAGAGAAAGAACTGGATAAATAGAAGTATATATAGAACAATTTTACATATACATATATATATATATATATATACACATACATATATATACACACACCTATTTGTGCCTAGGTGGTGGCTATCTTGGGTTATGGGTAGGGAAGAAAAAGTAGAAAAAACTTACATAATAACTATATTTTACATTTAAAAGGAATAGTAAGGAATTAGAGGAAGAAATAGACAGCAAAACCATACTAGTGGGGACCTTAATCTCCCCCTTTCTGAACTTGATAAATCAAACCTCAAAATAAACAAGAAAGAAGTTAAGGAGGTGAACAGAATTTTAGAGAGACTAGATATAATGGATCTCTGGAGAAAACTGATTGGAATGGGGATAAAAAAGAATTTAGTTTCTTCTCAGCAGTGCATGGTACATAATCAAAAATAGACCATGTACTAGGGCATAAAAACCTCACAATTCAGTGCAGAAAGGCAGAAATATTAAATACATCATTCTCAGATCATGATGCAATAAAAATTATATGCAATAAAGGGCCATGGAAAGATAGGCTAAAAACTAATTGGAAATTAAACAATTTAATCCTAAAGAATGGGTGGGTCAAACAAGAAATTATGGAAACAATCAGTAATTTCATTCAAGAGAATGATAATAATGAGACAACATACCAAAATTTGTGGGATGCATTAAAGGCAGTTCTTAGGGGAAGTATTATATCCCTGAGTGCATACTTGAATAAAGCAGAGAGAAGGGGGGTCAATGAATTGGACATGCAATTGAGAGAACTAGAAAAAGAACAAATTGAAAATCCCCAATTTAGTACTAAATTAGAAATATTGAAAACCAAAGGAGAGATTACTAAAATTGAAATTAAGAAAACTGAGAGCTGGTTTTATGAAAAAACCAATAAAATTGATAGACCCTTAGTCAATATGATAAAAAAAGAAAGAAGAAAACCAAATTATGAGTATCAAAAATGAAAAGGGTGAATCTACCTCCAATGAAGAGGAAATAAAAAAAAATAATGAGGAATTATTTTTCCCAATTGTATGTACATAAATATGACAATCTTAGCAAAATGGATGAATATTTACAAAATTACAAGTTGCCCAGATTAACTGACGAGGAAGTGAATTACCTAAATAACCCCATCTCAGAAAAATAAATCAAACAAGCTATCCATGAACTCCCTAGGAAAAAAACCTCCAGGGCCAGATGGGTTTACTAGTGAATTCTATCAAACATTTAAAGAACAATTTATTCCAGTACTCTACAAACAAATTTGGGAAAATTAGTGAAGAAGGAGTCCTACCAAATTCTTTCTATGACACAAATATGGTACTGATTCCTAAATCAGAAAGAGATAAAACAGAGAAAGAAAATTATAGACCAATTTCCCTCATGAATTTAGATGCAAACATTTTAAACAAAATATTAGCCAAAAGACTCCAACAACTTATCACAAAAATAATACACTTTGATCAGGTAGGATTTATTCCAGGAATGGAAGGATGGTTTAATTTTAGGAAAACCATCAGTATAATTGAGCATATTAACAATAAAACTAGCAGAAACCACATGATTATCTCAATAGATGCAGAAAAGGCTTTTGACAAAGTACAACATCCATTCTTATTAAAAACACTAGAAAGTATAGGAATAAATGGAGCCTTCCTTAGTTGATAGCATCTATTTAAAACCATCAGCAAGTATTATATGCAATGGGGATAAACTAGAAGCATTTCCAATAAGATCAGGAGTGAAACAAGGGTGTCCACTATCACCCCTCTTATTCAATCTGGTACTAGAAACATTAGCAGTAGCAATTAGAGAAGAAAAAGAAATCAAATGAATTAGATTAGGCAAAGAGACCAAGCTATCACTCTTCACAAATGATATGATGATATACTTAGAGAATCCTAGAGAATCAAGTAAAAAACTACTTGAGACAATAAATAAATTAGGAAAATTGCAGGATATAAAATAAACCCACATAAATGCTCGGCATTCCTGTACATCTCTAATAAAACTCAACAGCAAGAGATAGAAAGAGAAATCCCATTTAAAGTCACTGTAGACATTATAAAATATTTGGGAATCTACCTGCCAAAACAAATCCAGAACCTATATGATCACAACTACAAAACACTTCTCACACAAATAAAATCATATCTAATTAATTAGAAAAATATCAATTGCTCATGGCTGGGTTGAGCTAATATAATAAAAATGACAATTTTACCCAAACTAAATTATATATTTAGTGCCATACCAATCGATTTACCAAAAAACTACTTTCTAGAGTTAGACAAAATAATAACAAAATTTATTTGGAAAAACAAACAGTCTAGAATATCAAAGGAATTAATGAAAAGAAATGCTAGGGAAGGTGGACTAGCTATGCCAGATTTTAATCTGTATTATACAGCAGCAGTCATCAAAACTGCTTGGTACTGGCAGAGGAGTAGAATAGTGGATCAATGGAATAGATTGGGTGCAGAAAACCCAGCAGTTAATGAATATAGTAATCTATTGTTTGATAAACCCAAAGACCCCACTTTTGGGGATAAGAATGCACTATTTGACAAAAACTGCTGAGAAAACTAGAATACAGTATGGCAGAAACTGGGATAGATCATTATCTAACACCACATAGCAAAATAAAGTCTAAATGGGTGCATGATCTAGGTATAAAGGATGATACTATAAGCAATCTAGGAAAGCAAGGAATAGTTTACCTGTCAGATTTGTGGAGAGTGGAAGACTTTAGAACCAAACAAGAATTAGAGAGCATTATAAAATGCAAAATGGATAATTTTGATTACATTAAATTGAAAAGCTTCTGTACAAACAAAGCCAATGTAACCAAGATCAAGAGGGAGGTGGGGAATTGGGAAAGAATTTTTACAACCTATGTCTCTGATAAAGGACTCATTTCTAAAATATACAGAGATTTGAGTCAAATCTATAAGAATACAAGTCATTCCCCAACTGATAAATGGTCAAAGGATATGAACAGGCAGTTTTCAGAGAAAGAAATTAAAGATATTTATAAGCATACGAAGAAATGCTCTAAATCACTGTTGATTAGGGAAATGCAAATCAAAACAACTCTGAGATACCACATCTCTCCAGTCAGATTGGCTAAGATGACAAAACAAGAAAATGACAAATGCTGAAGAGGATGTGGGCAAATTGGAACACTGGTGGAGTGGTGAACTTATCCAACCATTCTGGAGAGCAATCTGGAATTATGCCCAAAGGGCTATAAATAATTTCATACCCTTTGACCCAGCAATAACACTTCTAGGGTTATATCCCAAAGAGATCATAGAATAGGGAGGAAGACCCATATGTACAAAAATATTTATAGCAGCTCTTTTCGTGGTTGCAAAGAATTGGATGGCTAAACAGTTGTGGTATATGAATGTAATGGAATATTATGGTGCTATAAAAATGAGGAGACAGTTTTCATATTTACCTGGAGAGGCTTATACAAACTGATGCTGAGCAGGAAGAGTAGAATCAGGAGAAATTTGTATACAATCACAGACACAACATATGTGTGATGACCAACTATGACAGACTGGACTCTTTTCAGCAATGCAGTGATATAAGTCAATCCCAAAAGACTCATGAAGGAGAGAAATTCGACATCCAGAGATATAACTAGAAGGAACTGAGCTTGAATCCTGATGGAAGCAAACTAATTGATCTTTTTCTTTTCATTGTTTGGTTTTATTTCTTCTTTATCATTTTTCATCCCACCTAGTACAATACACCTTTGTAATTGGACTAATGTTTAATATGTATGTATTTGCAGATCCTATACTGGACTATATGCTGTTGTGGGGGATGGGGGGAGGCAAAGGAAATTTGAAAATCAAGGAACTACGGAATTGAATCTTGTTAACTGAAACTAAAATAATAAATTAATAAAAAAATAAAAGTAATAGTAAGTTGTACATAATGGATTTGCAGTTTCGTGTGCAATCATTTTTTATCATACTGTATTATTGAAATGCTTATTTTATTCCATAAATTAAAAAAAAGATGAAGTGGGCGGAGCCAAGATGGCGGAGTAGAAACAGCTCGTCCAAGCCTCTGCCCCCAGATTCTCCACAAACTATGTAAAAAAGGACTCTGAAAAACTTCTGGAGCCCCAGCACCCACAGAACGACACAGAGAAGCTAACCTCCCGCTGAGGACAGCCCAGCACCCTGCAGGAAGGACCAGCGCAGCGGTCTGGGAGCCGGCAGCGTGCAGAGCGCAGGAGCCAAGCCGAGCCGAGCCGAGCCCAGGTCCACGTGAGCCGAGGTTTTAGCCCCAGGGCGGCAGGGCCAGCAGCCCGCTGGAGGACCCAGAACACCAGGAACTGTGGAGACTCCAGAATTATCAACATAGACTTGCCTAGGACAAAGTAAGAGGTTAGTGTCTTATGGACTTTGGGACCTGTATTGGGGGAATGCGTCAGCTCCCTCCCCTGGGGGCTAGAAGCCACTGAGGAGACACGCCATTTTGTAGTTTTCATAGGCATTTCCGGCTCCCAGCCTACAAATCGTGGGGAGATCCAGCGATCAGTCTTGGGGGTAATCGCTCTTGCTTTAACCTCCCTGGATCTGGATTGTGATCTAGGGTGGAAGTTGTGGGTGGGTTTACAGCTTGCCAGAAACGGAAGTTGCCACCCACACGTTCGGGACGAAAATTCCTCTATCTGGCCTTAAAGCCATAGTGTAGCAACAAGCCCAAAAGTCAAGCAATTAAGTGGCAACATGCAAAGGCAAAGGAAACAGAAAAATGCAACCCTAGACTCCTATTTTGGGGGCATAGAGCGGGAAAAGGACTGTGAGGTCAGAAGTCCTGCTCCAAAAGCCCCAGGGAAAACATGAGCAGGTTGCAGGCCATAGAGGACCTTAAGAAGGACTTTAAAATCAAATAAGAGAAGTGGAGGAAAAATTGGAAAGAGAAATGAGAAGGATGCAGGAAAAGTATGAAATGAGGGTCAACAGCCTGACTGAGGAAAACAACACCTTAAAAAATAGACTAACTCAAATGGCAAAGGAGGCCCAAAAGGGCAATGAGGAGAAGAATGCCTTAAAAAGTCAGATTTGCCAGATGGAAAAAGAATTTCAAAAGTTCACTGAGATTCATTCCTTCAGAGTTAGACTGGAGCAAATGGAAGCTAATGACTTTATGAGAAATCAAGATGCTGTTAAGCAGATCCAAACAAACGAAAGATTAGAGGCAATGTGAAATATCTCATGGGAAAAACCACTGACCTGGAAAATAGATCCAGGAGAGACAATTTAAAAATTATTGGACTACCTGAAAGCCATGATCAAGGAAAGAACCTAGAAATCACCCTTCAAGAAATTCTCCAGGAAAACTGCCCTGATGTTTTAGATCCAGAGGGCAAAATAGAGGTTGAAAGAATGCACCAATCACCTCCTGAAAAAGACCCCAAAAAGAAAACTCCCAGGAATATTATAGCCAGGTTCCAGAATCCCCAGATCAAGGAGAAAATACTACAAGCAGCCAGGAAGAAACAATTTCAATGTTGTGGAAACACAATCAGAATAGCCCAGGACCTGGCGGCTTCTACACTAAGGGATCGAAGGGCATGGCATATGATATTGCAGAGGGCAAAAGAACTGGGAATGAACCCATGGGTCACCTACCCAGCAAAACTGAGTATTTTTTTTCAGGGGAAAATATGGTCATTCAGTGGAATAGAGGACTTTCAAGCATTCTTGAGGAAAAAACCAGAATCGAATAGAAAATTTGACATCCAGGCACAAGAAGGAAGAGATGCCTGAGAAGGTAATCAGGGAAAAGAAATCCAAAGGAACTTATCAAAGTTGAACTATTTACATTCCTATATGGAAAAGCAATATCTGTGACTGATGATATCTTTCTCACTATGAAAATAATGGAAGAAGGGGGTGTGGTCATATGAATACATATGTGAAAGTGTGTGTATATGGTTACAGTTACATATGGATAGAGGGCATAGGTTGATTTTGTTGGGAAGGGAGAGTACTCAAGGGATGAAATTATGAGGTGAGAGAGGAAAGTGGCAAGAGGAGATGGGGAGAGACATGGTAGGGTAAACTATCTCATGTAGGGGAAGTGGGTGCAAAGGAGGGGAGAATAAGGAAGGCTAAAAAGGCAAAACCACATTCACATTGAATTTGGTTCAGGGAGAAAAATGACATACATACTAAATGGGATATCTCAACCTGCAGCAGGATAGGGGGAAGGGGGATGAGAGGAGGGATGATGGATGGGAGGGCATCCTTGGGGTGAGGGGAGGTTGGAAGTACCCACTATAGAAGAGGGACAGGATCATGTACGGAATGGACCAGGTGGGGGGTGGGATGAGTGGGAGGGAATTATAAGCAGCCTTGTACAATATATCTACTATGATAATGTTTTGCATAGCTAGACATGTACAACATATACTGAATTACTTATCTCCCAAGAGGGAATGGGTGACAAGGGAGGAAGGAAATGGATCTGAAATTAGAGGTCGTAACATTAAATGTTTCAAATATATATAAATACTATTATTAATACTCTTTTGCTTATAATTGGGAGATAAGATGTGCAGGCATTGGGACACAAAGATTCACCTTCTTCTAATGGAAAAGTCAAAGGGGGTATGGGAGAAGGTATGGGAGAGAGCAGATTGGAGGAAGCGATATCTTGTGGGACTGCTATTCTGGGAGGTTGGGTAGGGGAATAATGGGGGGGAAATGATTGTAACTCAAAATCTGGCGGAAATGAATGATGTAAAACAGAAGTTAATAAAGTATTTGTTTAAATTGGAAAAAAAAAGATGAAGTGAGGAACTGACCAATGAGGACTCTGTCCTTAGAATATGTACATTCAGTGAGACTGCTTCAGGAAGGATCCAGAGGGTGGCTGACTTCAGTGCTCTCCACTTTGGTGCATGTGTATATATTCTATAAATATTCCTGTTACCTTCTTGTGTTTGTCCTTGGTTTTCAGAGAGGACCATGACATCAGGGAAATGACATGACTTGAAGCTGACTTTGATTTGAGAGAGGGAGGGCTGTGCAAGGTCACCAGCCTCACTTTCTCCTCCAGAGCCATCTCCTGTTAACTATGTAAGGATGAAATATACCTGCTGAGCTACTACTAGCTGCTGAATCAAAGCTGAGCTTATGTACAAAAGGACTAAACATCTAGACTCTGTTTTCTCATTTCTTCCTGGTTGCCTTTGAGGGAGGAGGCAAGCACTGCCTTAAGACTCTATGAGGACAGAGAAAACCAACACCAGTGGCCAACTCTCACCATTGGGGTCACCCTGAAGCTATGCACACAGGACCCTATTTTGCCTTTGTCCTTGTCATTCTTTTGTGTCTATTCTTTCCCGAAGCTATGCACACAGAACCCTATTTTGCCTTTGTCCTTGTCATTCTTTTGTCTGTCTTCTTTCTTCCCTTAGGTGAAATGATATTGGAGATGTGGACCTGGTCATAACCTCATGAACCTCAAAAGGCTAGAAGAGCAAGTCTCCAGATCCCATTACAGGGATCCATGCCAGCTTTTGTGGGTAGTCAAGAACCAGTCACAACTTGAACCAGAATACCAGAAGATTGGGAATGGACTTTGTGAAGAGTCAAACACTTTGTAGCAACTCCTTCTCCCCAGGGACCAAGGTGGTGGAAGGGAGAGTATGTCTCTAGGTACCAAGGGGAAAGATTATATCTTCTTTTGTAAAATTGTTATTTAGGTTAAATGGTATTTTTGTTTGGTTGTTTCAGTCATGTCTGACTCTTCATGACCCCATTTTTGGGCTTTTCTTGGCAAAGACATTAGAGTACTTTGCCATTTCCTTCTCCAGCTCATTTTATACATGAGGAAGCTGAGACAAACAGGGTTAAGTGACTTGCCCAGGGTCACATAGCTAGTAAGTGTCTTAGGCTGGATTTGAACTCTGAAAGCTGAGTCTTCCTAATTATAAGCTCAGTGCTCGATCTACTGCACCACCTAGCTGCCCCTGTTAAATGATACTGGGATGGTAATTATTGGTATTTCATACTAGGAGAATGTATCAGAATGGTACATTCATAGCACTAGAAAGATACCTGGGACTCCTTAGGGGAACCTTAGAACCATAATCTTGTTCTGGGAAACCAAGTCACCAGTGAGGGTGGGAGTTAGGATAAGAACCGCCAAAGGTTACAAAGGCTACAAAAAAAGATTTAACATACCAAAAGAGTAAAGTCATCTATCATTAGAGTCAGAATAGTCCTTAGAGATCATTTAATGTGGTACTTTCTCATATATGGTAAAAATCCAAGCCATATGGAAGTGTTTAACCACAGATACCCTGAATGACATAGAAAAAATAAAATTTTGTTTATAGGTTTTATTGATATCTTTTTTTTTTGTTTTTATGATGCCTAGATCTCTCCCGCATGCTTTTCCTTAACCGGTCCCAAAGAGCCATTCCTTATAACAAAGAGTTTTGGTTTTTTTAAGATAGAAGAAAATGGGGGAAAATTTCAGGAAAACTTATTGCATACACACATGAATCTGACCTTATATGCACTGCTCCTTATCTATGGATCCCAAGTTCAACAAAGGAGTTGGGAAAGGTATATTCTTGTATCTTTTTTTTGGTGGGGGGAACCAACCTTATTCTTTATAACTTCATAACATTCAGGTTTTCCCCCAAAAAACTGTTCAGTTTGGGTTGTTTTGTCATTCTTGTTCTTTCCATATACATTATTATAGTTCTTGTCCTGTTTTTCTGCATCAGTTCATTTAAATCTTGCACTGCTTTCCTGCATTCATCTTGTTTATTGTTTATTACAACACAGGAATATTCCTTTACATTCATGTAACAGAATTTATATAACCATCCCCCAATCAATGAGCACCTATTTTGTTTCCAATTCTTTGCTACTTCAGGAAGTATTACTATCAATATTTGGTGCATATGAGGATATGGAAGCTTTCTTTTTGTCAGTGACTTCCTTAGGGTATGTGCTTAACAGTAGAATCTCTGGTTCTCTCTTTCTCCTAACTTAATGTGGTGCCTCCTCACAGATAGGTTGTGGGCAGTTAGATGGTGCATCATCTTCATGATTTCAAATCTGGATTCAGACATTTATTAGCTGTGTGACCCAAGGCAAGTCACTGAATCCTGTTTGTGTCAGTTTCCTTGTCTGTAAAATGAGTTGGAGAAGGAATGGCAAACCACTCCAGTATCTTTGCCAAGAAAACCCCAGATGGGGTCACCAAGAGTCAGACATGACTGAAGAAACTCAACAATAATAGCAACACAAATAGGTTACTGAAGCCTACAGAGCCACCAGTGAGTAGAACTTAGAGTTCCTAAAAGAAACATAATAAGAGGGTGATACTGGGAAATGGCCATATGAACTACCTAGCTTTTGAAGTCCCTTACAACTTGACTCAAGGCTATCTAACTAATTTGTGCATTAATCACCCTCCCAAGTTCAAGAATCCTGTTTAATTGTCTTCTCAGTTCCATATATAAGGCAGTCAAGAATGATCTGAATGGATGATTCTGAGTATTAATACTTTAAATTTACTAAATGATTTATGGTGAACAATTTTAAATATCATCAAACCAGTTGGACTTGTTTATATAGCTACTTGCATTTGAATAAGTGAATTTCAATTACTACCTCAGAATTCCCGTCATTTTTCTTTTAGTTGTCCATTCATCTATATACATTTCCCCTTTATTATATTATAGATTTGTTTAGTAGTTATTGGATTTATAATTTGTTTTCTTGGCTCTACTTCTTTGCTGCATGTTATTTCATTAAAATCCTGCCAGATTCATTTTATCTTTCATACATACAAATCTTAATTGCATCATAATATACCTTCATATTAATATGCCACATTTCATTTGTCCATTCCCTAATTGTTGGACATTTAGTTTCTTCCAAGCTTTTTTTTTTTGCAATTACAAATAACATTGCTCTACAGTTCACTGGATCAATAAATCAACCAGACTTTATTAAGCACTTAATTAAGCAACATGCTGGGTGCTGAGAAGATACAAATACAAAGAATAAAAAAAGCCTACACTCAAGGGGCTTACATTCTAATGAAGGAGAGAAGTATATGAATGAGAATATACAAAACAAATATTAAGAAGCTAAATACAAAGTAAAGTGCCAGGTCTAAAGAGGGGAAAAATTGAGAAATTGAAAGGATGAGAAAAGACTTTCATGTAGAATCTGGCATTTGAGCTA
Source organism: Gymnobelideus leadbeateri (assembly GCA_011680675.1). Classification (NCBI taxonomy): domain Eukaryota; kingdom Metazoa; phylum Chordata; class Mammalia; order Diprotodontia; family Petauridae; genus Gymnobelideus; species Gymnobelideus leadbeateri. The sequence continues at coordinate 131,483 of WOXC01003312.1, forward strand.
TATCCCAAAGGAAGAAAGGGATTCAATGAAGTGACAGTAAAAATGAAGGGCATTCCAGGTATGGGAAGGCTCAGAGACTCAACATGGAGTGATTGGAGAGTGAGGATGCTGGACAGTGGAAAGCTCTTCCCAGATCCTCCATTTAAGAAGGATGCCTATGGCAGCCATCTCATCATTTCCTACCGGGTTTCATTCCTTTGGACTCCATCATGCCCCTGGCTTGAGTAAACCTCTTCCCTCTACTCTGTATTATTGTAATGTGTCATCTCTTCCATTAGACCGTGAGCTCCCTGTTGGCAGATAATGTCTTTTGCCTTTTTTTGTATCCCTAGCATTTAGCACAGTTTCTAGCACATAGTAGGCACCAGCTCATTAACTGTCTGACTGAGTGCCTTATGTGAAGAACTAAACTAGATTGTTAAGTGTGGGAGGGTAAATAAGGCAAAATCAGACCTTGAATAATGTTGTAAAAGGCTTTTAAAGTAAGTAGTTCATATGAGTCTTCCCATGTGTATTTGAAACCACTCACTTTATAAACTGATGAAGAATGAAATGAGCAGAACCAGAAGAACAATTTAAACAAGAATGGAAACACTGTCGAGACAACTTTTAAAGTTGTAAGAACCATGATCAAGGGGGTGGAGTTAAGATGGTGGAGTAGAAACAGGACTTCCACAAGGCTCCAGCTTCCACCTTCCCCAATCCATATAAAAGGGGACTCTGAACAAACCTTGGAGCTAGAGAACCCACAAAATGACACAGAGAAGCTAACCTCCCGCTGAGGACAGCCCATCAGCCCAGCAGGGAGTGGCCAGCACAGAGTTCTGGGAGCCGACCTCATCCCAGCTGGAGCCAAGGTTTTATCCCCAGGGCAGGCCTGACCAACAATCATCTGGAGGGACTTCAGAATACCAGCGCTGTGGCCTTTTCCTATAGGGGGACAAGGTGACCAGTCTGAGGGGTAATTGCTCTTGCTTTAACCTTCTTGGATCTGGATTGCGGTCTGGGGTGGAGGTTCTGGGGTGTGTGACCAGCTTTCCAGAGTATGTGGAGGCTTCAGAGAGGGCACCCAACTAATACCTCTGGCAGCTGAGAAAACCCCAAAGTTTGGGATGGAAGCTCCCCTGTTTGGTGGCAGAGTCCTACTGTGGCAAAAAGCCCAAAAGTCAATAATTGAGTGGCAACATGCCCAGGCAAAGGAAGCAAAACAAACAGAAAAATTCAACATTAGACTCCTATTTTGGGGGCAAAAAGGACCAAAGCATGGAAAAGGAGGAAGACAGTGAAGTCAGAACTCCTGAACCAAAAGCTTCAAATGAAAAGACAAGCTGATTACAGGCCATAGAGGACCTTAAGAAGCAGATAAGAGAAGTGGAGGAAAAATTGGGAAGAGAAATGAGAAAGATGCAAGAAAAGTATGAAATGAGAGTCAACAGCCTGACTGAGGAAAATAACACCTTAAAAATAGACTAACTCAAATGGCAAAAGAGGCTCAAAAAGGCAATGAGGAGAAGAATGCCTTAAAAAGCCAAATTAGCCAGATGGAAAAAGAATCTCAAAAGCTCACTGAGGAGAATCATTCCTTCAGAATTAGACTGGAACAAATGGAAGCTAGTGACTTTTTGAGAAATCAAGATGCTATTAAGCAGATCCAAACAAATGAAAGAATAGAAGACAATGTGAAATATTTCATGGGAAAAACCACTGACCTGGAAAATAGATCCAGGAGAGATAATTTAAAAATTATTGGACTACCTGAAAGCCATGATCAAAGAAACAACCTAGAAATCATCCTCCAAGAAATTCTCAAGGAAAATTGCCCTGATGTTTTAGAACCAGAAGGCAAAATAGAGGTTGAAAGAATCCACAGATCACCTCCTGAAAATATCCCAAAAAGAAAACTCCTAGGAATATTATAGCCAGGTTCTGGAATTCCCAGATCAAGGAGAGAATATTACAAGCAGCCAGGAAGAAACAATTTCAATATTGTGGAAACACAATCAGGATAACACAGGATCTGGCAGCTTCTACACTGAGGGATTGAAGGGCCTGGAATATGATATCTCAGAGGTCAAAGGACCTGGGATTAAAACCAAGAATCACCTATCCAGCAAAACTAAGTATCATGTTTCAGGGGAAAATATGGTCATTCAGTGGATTAGAGGACTTTCAAGTATTCTTGAATAAAAAAACAGAGTTGAATAGAAAATTTGGTATTCAGATACAAGAAGCAAGAGAAGCATGAGAAGGTAAATAGGGAAAAGAAATCATAAGGAACTTATGATAGTTGAACTATTTACATTCCTACATGGAAAAATGATAATTGTAACTGATGAAACTTTTCTCAGTATGAAAATAGTTGAAGGGAATAGAATATATTCTATAAAGATAAAGACTATATATATATAGTCTTTATCAGAGGGTATATAGGTGTATGAATACATATGTGAGTGTGTGTGTGTGTGTGTGTGTATATATATATATATATATATATATATATATATATATATATATATATATATATATATGTTTACAGGTATACATAGATAGAGGGCACAGGACCAATTTAATAGGAAGGGATGATACTTAAAAGGTGAAATCAAGAGGTGAGAGAAGAATATAATGAGAGGACATGTGGAGAGACAGAATGGGGCAAACTATCAAACTATCTCATATAGAAGAGGCAAGGGAAAATGGGTACAGTGGAGGGGAAGAAGAGGAAAGCATAAGGGAATGGGTCAACCTTATAATCATTGAATTTGGCTCAGGGAGGGAATGACATACACACAAATAGGGTATCTCACCCTACAGGAGAGTAGGGGGGAAGGGGATGAGAGGTGGGGATGATGGAAGGGAGGGCAGGCTGTGGGGGAGGGAAGTTGGAAGCACACACTTTTGAAAACGGACAATACCAAAGTAGAGAATAGAACAAGTGGGAGGTGGGATAAAAGGGAGGGAAATATAATCAGTCTTCTACAATATATTTACTATAGTAATGTTTTGCATTAGCTACACATGTACAACGTATATTGAGTTGCTTATCTTCCCAGTAAGGGTGGGTGTCAAGGGAGGAAGGGAATGAATTTGGAATTCAAAGTTTTAAAATCAAATGTTTAAATATATATATATGTATATATATATATATATATATATATATACGTACATATATATATATAGTATTATTAATAGTATTTTACATGTAATTGGGAAATAAGAGGAGGGAATATCCTGGGGAACTGCTATTTTGGGGAGTTGGATAGAGGAAAATTGGGGAGAAAATTTGTAACACAAAATTTGTAACACAAAAACTGGTGGAAATGAATAAAGTAAACCAGAAGTTAATAAAGCATTTGGAAAAAAAAAAAGAACCATGATCAACACAATGATCAGCTATGATTCCAGATGACCAATGGTGAAGCATGCTATCCATGACAAAGACATGATAGAATTAGGGTGGAAAATGAGATATATACATGCACATATAAACACATACATAAAATATAATATACACATTAAATATGCATAAATATGCATAATGTATTAAATATATTAAAACACTATATAATATATCAAAATAGACATTATATAACATATCAAACTATATCAAAATATACATTATATAAACTATTAAAATATAAGATTGTATACAGACATGGGTAATTTTCCTTTGCTTGACTTTGCATATTTGTTTTTCTTTCTTTTTTTCAATGTAACAGGGGTGAAAGGGAGAGAAAAAAGATTTCTGTTCATGTAAAAAAAATAGGGAGATGGAGCTGTTACTGAAATGAAATGTTGCATATACTTTTAGATGAGGTGACTGTATTAGTTTTATTTAACTATTTTATTTTGTTTAAAGAGACTTCTCAGAAAGTGGGAGCAAATATATGTAACATCAATAAAACATCTTTTAAAGGGAAAAAATAGCTAAACAATGGAACTTATATTTGATCCTAGAGGCAGTAAGAAAGCAGTAGAGTTATTTGAGGGGGGTGGGGGTTACAAGTGACATTGCTAAACCTGCCTTTAAAGAAAATCACTTTGGCAGCTGTTTGGAGCATGAACTGGAGTAGGAGGAATTTGAGGCAGGCAGGCCAATTAGGAAACCATTTGCCATATTCTAGATGAGAGATTATGAGGTTCTGAACTAAGGTGGTGACTATGAGAGATAAGGAATCAGAGATAAGGGGTCAAAGGTGAGAGACATCTTGGAAGTAAAAATGATGAGATTTGGGAAAAGATTAGATAAGTGGGGCCAGAGACCAAGATGTCAAGGGCAAAGGTTCAAAGATTATGGCCCTAGGAAGCTGAAAGAATGGTAGTACCTTTGACATAAATAAGGCATTTAAAACCCAATAGGCAATAGGTGATATGAGATTATAGCTCAGGAGAGAGACCATTGAATATTGCTATATTTCTCCTGCAAAAAAAAAAAGAGATGATGATGATTAAGCCCATGAGAGCTAATGCGGTGAGATAAAGGGGAGAGGAGAGAAGAGGAGGGGAGAGGAGAGGAGAGGAGAGGTAGAAGGAGGAGAAGGAGGAGGAGGAGGAGGAGGAGAACCCAAGACAGAGGAATGGAGGATCCCGCATTTGGAGTACATGATATGGATAAAAAGTAAAGGAGACCTAGAAGGAAAGGTTAGATAGGTAGGAAGAGAACAAGGAATGTCATGAAGATACAAGAAAGAGAGAGTATCAGGAGGGAATAGTGATCACTAATGTCAGTTACAGCAGACAGGTCAAGAGGGATGAGGACTGAGAAAATACCATCTGTCGATTTCCATTTTCTCTAAGAATGTATGAGTGTATCTGTTTATCTAAAAGCATAACTGAATTGAATTTTGACACTTGAAATTACTTTTGCAAAGTTTTTGAGAATGAAGTAGTAAGTTAAAGTTGTTTTAAAAGGCATTTCTTTGATTATTAGTAAAGTTTAGTATTTTTTCCAATAATTATTTATTAATTGTGATTCCTTTTCCATAAGTTATTTGTTCTTATTTTTTTGGTTTTTATTTTTGGGTTTTTGGTTTTTATTAAAATATTTTTTTTATTTATCCTTTGAAGCTTGAGAACTGTTCTTGAATATGTATATCAGTCACATACTTTAGGTGTTACATTTTCACCTCTTTCATTTGCTATAAATATTTTCCCATTCTATACAAGGAACAGCAAGTTTCCTCATAACACTCATTTCCCTTACTATACCCAAATGTCTTCTACATTGACATCCCCTTCCACACCCTTTTACTCTTTTCTAGTTTTTTTTTTCCTATTATAAAGGTCTTGGTTTTTCTTTTGGCTTAAATCAAAATTTGGAATTACTCACATCAGCCTAGAAAGAAGGAATGATACATCATCATCATCATTATCATCATCATGATCCAAAAATGGAATCAAAAGGCTCTCCATGGGTGACATCCACATAATTTAGTTAACATATGTTAATGAAGCAGCAGCAAACATCTGAATTTGTTTGTGGAAATGGATGGGTTTATGGGAGTAATTCAGAACCAGTTAATGGCCACAAGTAATTATAAAGGGTTTTTTCTTAAAGAGTCTATACTTAGTAATCGATATATATCATACAAGGAAATGGTAGAAATTGTGAACATATCACCATAGTCTTTGAAGAATTAGCACCTACTTAATGTCCAGTAAATTGTGACCTGGTGGTGAAAAGTAATCATCATTATTTTTCATGGACTTACAGATGACAACTCCCTCAAAATATTCTGGAGGAGAAGGAGGAGAAAAAGAAAGAGGAGGAGGAGGAGGAGGAGGAGAAGTAGGAGAAGAAGGAAGAGGAGGAGGAAGAGAAGGAGAAGAAGAAGAAGAAGAAGAAGAAGAAGAAGAAGAAGAAGAAGAAGAAGAAGAAGAAGAAGAAGAAGAAGGAGGAGGAGGAGGAGGAGGAGGAGGAGGAGGAGGAGGAGGAGGAGAAGAAGAAGTAGAAGAAGGAGAAGAAGAAGGAGAAGAAGGGGAAGGAGAAGGAGAAGAAGAAGAAGAAGGAGAAGAAGAAGAAGAAGAAGAAGAAGAAGAAGAAGAAGAAGAAGAAGAAGAAGAAGAAGAAGAAGAAGGAGAAGGAGGAGGAGGAGGAGGAGGAGGAGGAGAAGGAGAAGAAGAAGGAGAACAACAACAACAACAACAACTGGGGCAAACAGAAGTTAAATGACTTTCCCAAGGTCACACAGTTAACAAATATCTGAGGACAAATTTGAATCTAGATCTTCCTGACTCCAGATCCAGCACTCTATCCACTGCACCACCTAACTGTCTTACATCAGAATACTTTCAATGGAAAAAAAAAACCCACCAAAACAATTATCCATCAAATATTAAAAGAATAATAATACAATAGAGATTAGTCACAGGAATGCATTGTTGGAGGGAATATCCATATCTGTGAAATCATATACTCACTGGAATATTAATGTCTAGTCTCCTCTCAAATCTTTTATAAAAAGATTCTTTTAAAAAATTATGACTTTATATCAGTAGAACTCCATCAAAGTCCTACTTTGATGCCTCACTGTGTTGTGGTTGGGATCCTGATTTCTGACTTCTAGAAAAGCCCAAACTCTGGCTCATTCTTCCAAACTGGAAAGGCTTTGAGTATAGTGATAATTGTGCATCTGTCATCCTGGCCCAGTTGAGCAAAGTTCTGAAACACCACACAGCTAGCTACTAAGTAAGAAATTTTCTTGATCTTGATGAAACTATCTTTTAAATTGAGAAGGCAATATGTTATGTCTCAATGGAGAGAATGTCAATACCAATGAAATTACAGATATTGGGGAAATCTCAGCTAAGGAAAACTACCTGACTTCTCATCTTGAAATCTCTGCTTTTACTTATCCTATTTGACACAGATACAGACATAGGCATACACACACACACACACACACACACACACACACACACACACACACACACACACAGCATTGACAGAAGTGGTCTTTTCCTGAAAAGGAAGCTACCTACAGTGATTTGAATTTAAGTCTCCTGACTTCAGATCTTCCTCTAGAAAGAAGAATCATAACAATCTCACCTCTATCACCACCACCAAAGGCTAGTGACAGTGATAAAAAGATAGATTCTTCCCTACCCATTAAACCCAAGATTCAGAAAAATAGTTTGTTTTTTTCTGGAAAGTAGTGAATAGATAAGTGAAAATACTAAGCATTTCATAAAAGCTTGTGGATTGAATGAAAATACAGAAAGGAAAATTAAAAATGAAGTAATGAACACTAACCCCTTCCTATTGGGGTTTTCCTTTATGGGGGAATAGGAATAAGTGGATGTGACTCTGGACACGCACACTCCAATAATGATTTAGATAAAAGTAAAGGTTGTAGCTTTCAAATCAGAAGATATTTATTGAACGTCTACTACACACAGCCCTTTGTTTTCTACATCTATCATCTTGATAGATTTAGATCTTGACTTGCAACTTTTTTCTTCAAAATATTTCTCTGACACATTGGATATTCAGCAAAACTTTTTTATGTCCTAAGGCTTTTCAACAAATATTTTCTTAGAATTGACATCTTTCCTAGAACACATAAAGATTATTTTTCATAACAGCTTGGCATTGTGTCAGTCAAAAGCCTAACCAGTCAGAATTCTTAACTTGGAAAAGAGCATTCAAAGTCTTGCCTGGTTAAAAACTAACCTAGCCCCAGAGTTCTTGAATCATTCAGCAATAAACGTTGGATTTACATGGGGAAGAAGCAAGGGTATCATGGAGAATATGTCATGGGTGCACACAGAGAGCCTGTTTACTTAGACAGCTTCCTGGTTTGGGCATCCAATGGTAAGTTGATTCACAGCCATATGAGGCTAGCTGGGAATGCCCCAGAATCACTTCAAGAAGCTGAAATTAAAATTTTTGAAAGTGAATAGTTGTGGTTTTGATTAGCTTGGGCAAAGATCCTGAGCTTTGAACTCCTCCTTCTTTAAATTAATTTTGATTCTTTCAACTAGGTCTCCAAGAAACACACCCTCTAGTTACAGTTTCACTGGCAATGAAGTGGTGGGGACTAGTATTTTTAACTGAGAACCTTATTAACTGTTTCTATCCAATGCCTTTTGAGAATAAATTGGTAAGGCAATTAGTAATCCCTACACCAACAGGGAAACCCAAACTTAATGTCATAAATGGGGTTATAAAGCTACTTTTATCACCCTACCTGCAAAAGGTTGACTGCTGCTGGGTCTCCTAAAGCCCTGGCCAGAAATTGAGGAAGAAGAAGGAAGAGAAGAAGAAGAAGAAGAAGAAGAAGAAGAAGAAGAAGAAGAAGAAGAAGAAGAAGAAGAAGAAGAAGAAGAAGAAGAAGAAGAAGAAGAAGAAGAAGAAGAAGAAGAAGAAGGAGAAAGGGAAAGGAGGAGGAGGAAGAGGAAGGAGGAAGAGAGGGGAGAGGGGGAGGGAGAAGAAGAAGAAGGAGAAAGAGGAGGAGAAGAAAGTAGGAGACGTGGGTGGAGAAATGACAATCCTTGTTTTCTTGAGGCAGTTGAGTTGTAAAGTTTTACAAGCTTGTCCTTTGGTAAATTATTTCTACTTAGCACTACCCTATGGCTAATATGTGCTTTCAGACTAATTCTCCACCTTTAATTTCCTAATTATCTATCATGTTGGTAAACCCCTTCTACTCTCTCCTCCAGCTCAAATCTCTCTCCAGATCAGTCCTATGTCCTCCCAACTATCTATTCAATTTTCACTCTCCTAGTCATTTTCATTGTTCCTGTTGGAATCCATTCTGTTTGCCACAAATTAATTTCCCCATAACTTTGTGGTACAGTGATCCTGGATACTAAGGCCCAAGTGGATATGAAGATACTGGACTGGAAGTCAGCAAAAGCTGATTTCAAATGCATCTCAGACACTTATTAGTTGGAGGTATAGTTCCTTATCAGTCTTTTGAAGTCACTATTGTTCTTTGCTTTGATCAGAGTTTTGAAATTTCTCAAAATTGTTTTCCTTCACATTATTATTTTGGGGGCATTACACAAATTATTCTCTTCTGCTTATTTCACTCTGTATCAATTCATAAAAATCTTCCAATGTTTCTACAAATTCTTCATATTTGTCATTTCTTACAGGAAAATAATATTCCATTACATCAATATACTACAATTTGCTCACCCATTCCCCATTTGTTGGGCATCTATTTTGCTTCCAATTTTTTACTAAAATAAGAACTGCTATACATAGGATCAAGGTGCCACAGTCTAGATCAAAGAAGGTTATTCAGCAATTACTATAGAGGAAAGACAACCTTGGGATATAACATACCAAAAAAATCCAAACAAACATAATAAAAGGCCAACCAAGAATAAACATATCCTTTAAAACTGAGTAGAATTCTTCAAGGGCAATATAGATTTTAATAAAATAAAAAGGTCACTTTCAAACATTTCTGCTCATAAAGCCAGAGTTAAATAGAATCATAGAAATATAAATGTAAGAGAGGAGAAAAACCTAGAAAAGTAAATTCATTTTAGTAATTTGATAGGGTTTCTTTTATTTTTTTCCAGGACCTTACTCCATTAATCTCCTTTTCTCTCTTACATATTTAGAAAAATGATCTATGTTTTGATCAATAAATACTGTAACAACCACCCTATGCACCCCCTCCCCACTCCAAATTCATTCCCAGAGAAGTCACATCAATTGTTAAAAGAAAAAAGGTAGGGGGGTTGTGGCTAGGTGGCACAGTGAGTAAAGCGTCGGCCCTGGAGTCAGAAGGACCTGAGTTTGGATCCCACCTCAGACACTTAACGCACACACAAACAAAAACCTAGCCGTGTGACCTTGGGCAAGTTACTTAATCCCAATTGCCCTCCAAAAAAGCAAAAAAAAAAAAAAAGAGGTTTAAGTCCTTTAAATCTGATAGCACAGTACTAATATTGGCTATTGTATCTGATCAGAATTTGTTACCTCCCTATGCTGACTTTTTTTTACAATGTTGTCATTGTGTACATTGTTCCTTTGACTGCCTTATGTACCCTGTATTGTTTCATAAAATTCTGCCCATGTTTCTCTAAATTGTTCATATTTGTCATTCTGAATTTCATAATTATATTCCATTACATTCATGTACCATTATCATTTAGCCATTGCCCAATAGTCGGCTATATATTTTATTTCCAGCTGTTTGCTAACACAAATCATGCTGCTATAAATATTTGGCTACATTTAAGTCTTTTCTTGCTGTTGCTTATTTCCCTGGGACATAGTCCCAGAAGTGGAATCTGAGTTAAAGGAACCTTTCCTTCATAATTCCAATTGCTTTCCAAAATAGTTGAAGTAATTTATAGCTTCACCAATAGTCATTAGTGTGTCTGTCTCTTTACAGCCCTTTTACGAATGAGTTTTCCCATCTTCTGCCTTCTTTCTTAACTCAATGAGTGAGAGCTGATATCTCTGGGTCTTTTAAATTTACATTGCTCGATAGGTGATTTTGAACATCTTTTCAGATAGTTATTAATAGTGTGTATTTCGTGTTTGACAGCAGGTTCTTCATATTCTTTGATAGTCTCTTCTTTGGGGATTTCTGGCATCTTCAATTTCTCCTTCCACTGACTCCTTTCTTTCTGACTAGAAACATAATCATGTCTCACTTATATTTAAGAAACCAAACTTTCTCTGTGCCCTACTACTCTCTCAAACTATGAATCTGTTTATCTCCTCCCTTTTATGATCACATGTAGAGGAAGAACAATCTCATCATTTGGTTTCCTTGCCTCATTAACCAGTTGTTCCTCAACTTTTTGTAATCTGCTTCTATCCCCACTACTCTACTGAAACTGCTCTAACAGAGTCACCAATGACTCCTTACTGACAAATCAAATGATATTTTCTATTCCTTATTTTTCTTGACCTGTGTGGTGATATGGCCCTTTCTGATTACTTGAGGGATGAGAAAGAAGGAGTAAAAATATGTTGATATTGCTATATGCTCATTCACTTTTTGTTTGTAATCATATCAATATTTGAATTCTTTGGAATCTGCCCCCAGAGAAGAGAGATCTAACCAAGCATGGATCTTGACTTATCATCCCAAGATAGGGAAGGAGCTAGAGCCAGTAGCCAAGAACAAGGAAACATTTCTGGAATCCGTGGACTCAAGGCTTCATTTGTTACCTCAGTTCTATCCACAAGTGGATAGCCAGTGATGAAGCCACCAGGGTACAGAACTTCAGAAAGAAAGGAAAGATTAGTCTGGGAGGGGAGGCCATTCAAGGAGCATCATATGAAGCCCCAAGGTTTAGAATAGAGCATATGTAGCAAAAGCAATTTTGCCAATGATAAGATAGGATAGGATTTTGAGTCAAAGGAGACTTTAGAAAGCATCTTGTTTATAGGAAGTAACCAGTTAGAGAATAAATCAGATTAGTATTATGTGTTTGAGACAGACTAGCCAAAATACAGAGTGTGAGTTAAGGTGAGATAGAGAATGAGGAGGGCAAAAGCCTGCAGATCTTAGGAAGCTGGATAAGAAGCACCAAACTGAAAATGTGAAAAAGGAAAGAATGCATAAGACCAATTTAAATCTATTAAATTCAACTAACTTCTATTAATTGCCTACCATGTATAAAAATATATCTTAATTGTGAGTCATATGAGACAGGAAGGAGCCCTTCCAGATCCATAGATAGCAATCTATAGTGAGGTATCCTATAAAATGACTGTATCAGATGGATTGTAAAACAGAGGTAACTGCTCCAGACCTTAAGTCTCTCTCACCCATAAGTGAGGGCTGGGAAAGAAGATTTTTGTGAGCTAAGACATAATACAGACTTACTTGCCAAAACCACAGCAGGAGAGCTATAACTAAATTAACATCAATAGCAAGATCTGGCAAAAAGGAGGTGAGGAAGTGAAGAAGACTAGGTTATTTCCCTACAGTTGGTATGAAGGAGGAAGAATAATGAATGAAGATGTTAACAACTTAAGTTTCTTCTTTTGATCTGTCATTAAACCTCAACTCCTTTTGTGTTTTCCCTATAGGGATTTTTGGTTGTTAAGTCTCCTTTTAAAATACCTGAGAAGTTACTGTGGTGTTTTCAGGGAACAAAGAAAATGAAGGAGGAAATAAGGTAAAATTTTGATTTTTCTCTAGGTGGTCTATTTAATGAAACTCAACAAAATTTTATTAAATATCTATTACATGCAATCATGGGACTGTCTTTGAGAAAACTTGGTGAATTAAGTGTAAGCAAAAAAAAAAAAACCAAGAGATGACACTAAACCCTTCCCCATGATAGATTGATATACAAAGGAAAGTTATGCTGTTAAGCCTGGGGTGGAGGAGGGGTTGAGAAGGTGACAGGGTTTCCCCTTTCTCCAAGCCCAGATTTGTGGTATTCCACACTTTCTGTACCACATGATGCTGTTAAGTATTAGTTACTTGTTAATTTCTGCAAGACATTTGACAAAAATCCCTCATGATATTATTGTAGAGAAGAAGAAAATATATGTGGCCTGCACATAGTGTCATAGGATTCATTGAGAGTGAGTTATAAGGTCAGAAGCAAAATGTGATGATGAAAGTCTTGAATGAAGTACCTAAGGGTCTTTCCTTGGGATGGTTCCATTCAACATTTTTTTAAAAAAATGGTTGAAGGAATAGAATAAGAATTACTGGGAAAACTGTAAAACACAAAGAAATTAGGGTTTACTTTAGGTCAACATTTTTCACTGTATTCCATAATAAGTTTATGATAGATAGGTGACTTGAATATTTACAGATCATTCCATAAAAATTATAAAGGAAGCAAATTATATACCTTTCACAAATATGGGTAGGAGATGAATTCTTAGCTAAAGGGCAGAGACAAATATACAAAAAATAAAATAGGCAATTCTGATTGAATGAAATTGAGAAGGTTTTGTACAAGCAAAATTAATGCATATAGGATAAGAAGGGAAGCGGTCAACTGGGGGAAATTTCTTACATCAAACATCTCTCATAAGGATTTGGTATCCAAAATATATGGATAACTAACACAAATAAAGAAAACAAGAAAATTATTAGATGATAGACAGAGACAGACAGATAGATAGATAAATAGACAATAAATAAGGAGTCAACAGATATGAAAAACAATTTTCAAAATAATTATAAATTATTAATAGCTATATGAAAGAATGACACAAATTAATCATAATAAAATAAATAATCCATTAATCATTAATTAATTCATTAAACATTAAATAAGTGCATACCATGCACCAAGCACTGTGTTAAGCTCTGGAGATACAAAAAGAGGCAAAAGATGGTCCTTACCCTCAAGGAGTTTACAATCTAATGGGGGAGATCACATGTAAACAAATATTTACAAAGCAAGCTATATACAAGATAAATAGGAAATAATTATCAGAGGGAAAACTGTAGAATTAAGAGGGGTTGGGAAAGGCTCTCTGTAGAAGGTGGGATTTTAGTTGAGACTTAAAAGAAGCCAGGTAAGTCAGTAGTTAGAGCAGAGAAGGGAGAGCATTCCAGGCATGGGGGGAAAGCCAGAGGATATACCCAGAGCCAAGAGAATGAATATCTTGTTCATGCAGATCCAGGAGTCCAGTGTCACTGGATTGAAGAGTATGTACTGTGGAGTAAAGTGGACAAAGACTAGAAAGATAGGAGGGGACTGGGTTATGAAGGACTTTGAATGCCAAATAGAACGTTTTGTATTTGCTCCTGAAGGGATTAGGGAGGCACTGGAGTTTATTGAGTAGGGATAACACAGTCAGACCTATATTTTAAGAAAATCACTAGGAGCAAAGGATGAAAGTTGCAGAAATAGATTTTGAGTTGATGAAAAATATTCCAAAGAATTTTTCCTTTCCCAAAGTGGGAAGGACTACCATGAGATAGAGTGGATTTCCATTCATAAGAGGTCTCCAAGAAAAACCTGGATTGACCATTTATTGGAGATATGTCAAGAGAATTCTTCTTGTTCAAATATAGCTGGAACTCTCAGGGTCCTTCCTACGAAGAGTTTCTATGATTCCATGATTCTGAGAAGGAGAAAGAAGGGGAGAGAAAAAGGTGAAAGAATTTAGAAGGGAAGAAGGGGAGGTGGGAATGAAGAGATTTAAGGAGAAGAGGAGAGGGAAGAAAGGAGGGGGTAGAGGAACAATATAGCAAAAGGGAAAAGACTATAATATCCATTATGCTTTTGTTGTTGTCATTTCAGTTATGTCAAACTCTTCATGACCCCATTTGGGGTTTTCTTGGCAGAGATACCAGAGTGGTTTGCCATTGCCTTCTCCAGCTCATTTTACAGATAAGGAAACTGAGGCAAACAGGGTTAAGTGACTTGCACAGGGTCACATGGCTGATGTCTGAGACTGGATCTAAAATCACAAAGATGAATCTTCCTTACTCCAGGCCCAGCACTCTATTCTCTTCACCTATCCCCTTATATACCTTATGGTATTAATTATTTTCTTTAGAGAAAATTCACTTCTAGAAACCCACATGTTGTCAGGGATTTTGGAAACCTATATTTTCCATTTTAAATAATATAAAATGAGAAGTATTATACCCTCATTGATGACAGAATTTTAGCCTCTGTAGGAGTTGTTTAAAATCCATCTATAATATAGAGAATGTATCTAGTGGCCAATAAACAGTCACTTGGAATAAAGGCAAGTTAGAGCTTTAATCACTAAAGAATTTGTGTACTAGACCTTAAAAAACTTTGTTTTATCATTTACCTCTAAGATTAAGAACATCCAGAAGACAGGTATTGTATTTGCTCTGGACGCGTGTTGACCTTAATTCCTCCCCTCATTGTCTGAACTTAGACTATTTCAAGACCAAGCAGGATTTAGCCATCCACAGACCGATACTTATCATGGATATGGAGTTTGGTAACCCCCACTCTGTGCCACCCTTTTGAGTGCCTTGATCTTGCTATCCAGGAAATGCTATATAGGATGCTAAGACTCAAATGTTTCACATTAGAAATAGTATGTTGTATCATTGGTGTGGGATTAAAGTAGGTAAATGGGAAATGATAAAGATATTAAGAGAACCAAAGGAATAGGGAATGGTGAATGATTGGGTTCCAGTGACCATAAACAAGTTCCACAAACAGGGTGAAGGGCTCAGGAAAGCAGGCACGAAGTTGGAAGCAGGAAAAAAAAAATCTATCAGCAGAGGAATGCTTCCAAGAAAGCTGCACTGGGAGACTATGCGCTTTCTTTTATTATGCAATCAAAAGAGAAAATGGTGGTAGTTTCTTAGGATTAGGCCAAAGGAGTTAGTGGTATGCACTATGAACTCATTTATAGACATACTGACATAGCTGAGAGAGGAATTACCTAAAAATAACTTCATCCATCAATTCTGGGGAAGATATTTCATCCTTTTGCCAAGAATTCAATCGATGTGACTGTTGCTTGTACCCAGTGTTATATGGCTATGATTTATTTCTTTTTTGGACTTTTCTATGAGGCAAATTAATGACAAGGAATGTGGGTACTGGAATTCCCCTCTCCTTCTCCCTTTCACCCTCACTCTCCTCTTCTATTTCATTCCTTTCCCTTTCTCTCCTCTCCTCTTTCTCTCCCCTCCTTATCTTTCATCTTATCTTTTTTTTCAAATGCTGTCTTCTATCCCTTCTACCTTTTTACATTCCATCTACTCTGTAGAAACCTTGTATGTACCTTTTCATGTACATGTTGACTAAATCCATTAGAAAGTAACCTTTTTTTTAAATAAATGCTTTATTAACTTCTGGTTTACATCATTCATTTCCGCCAGATTTTGAGTTACACTTTTTTCCCCATTTTTCCCTACCCACCACCCAGAATAGCAGTCCCACAAGATATCACTTCCTCCATCCTGCTCTCTCCCATATCTTCTCCCATACCCCCTTCGACTTTTCCATTAGAGGAAGGTGAATCTCTGTGCCCCAATGCCTGAACACCTTATCTCCCCATTACAAGCAAAATAGTATTAATAATAGTATTTATATATATTTGAAACATTTAATTTTAAGACCTCGAATTTCAGATCCATTCCCTTCCTCCCTTGTTACCCATTCCCTCTGGGAAGATAGGTAATTCAGTATGTGTTGTACATGTCTAGCTGTGCAAAACATTACCATAGTAGATATATTGTAAAGGGCTCCTTATAATTCCCTCCCACCCATCCCACCCCCCACCAGCTGCATTCCCTACTTTGATCCTGTCCCTCTTTGAAAATGGGTGCTTCCAACCTCCCCTCCCCCCAAGAATGCTCTCCTCTCCATCATTCCCCCTCTCATCCCCCTTCCCCCTATTCTGCTGCAGGTTGAGATATCCTATTTAGTATGTAATTTGGCTCTCCCTGAGCCAAATTCAATGAGAATGTGGTTTTGCCTTTTTGCCTTCCTGTTCTTCCCCTCCCCTGCAGCCACTTCCCCTTGCTTCTTCTACATGGGATAGTTTATCCTACCCTGTCTCTACCCATCTCCTCTTGCCACTTTCCTCTCTCACCTCATAATTTCATCCCTTAAGTATCATGCCTTCCCAACAAATTCAACCTATGCCCTCTATCCATGTATAACTGTAAACATACATACATACATTCACATATGTATTCATATGACCATATACCCTTCTTCCATTATTTTCATACTGAGAAAGGTTTCATCAGTCACAGTTATTGTTTTTCCATGTAGGAATGTAAATAGGTCAACTTTGATAAGTTCCTTTTGATTTCTTTTCCCTGATTACCTTCTCAGGCATCTCTTGCTTCTTGTGTCTGGATGTCAAATTTTCTATTCAACTCTGTTTTTTTTCCTCAAGAATGCTTGAAAGTCCTCTATTCCACTGAATGAACATATTTTCCCCTGAAACAGAATACTCAGTTTTGCTGGGTAGGACACCCTTGGGTTTAGTCCCAGCTCTTTTGCCCTCTGGAATATCATATTCCATGCCCTTTGATCCCTCAGTGTAGAAGCTACCAGGTCCTGTGCTATTCTGATTGTGTTTCCACAGTATTGAAATTGTTTCTTCCTGGCTGCTTGGAGTATTTTCTCTTTGATCTGGGAATTCTGGAACCTGGCTATAATATTCTAGGGAGTTTTCTTTTGGGGATCTTAGAAAGTAAGCTTTTTGAGGGCAGGGACTATGTCATTTTAATAAAGTTCTTGCCACAGAGTAAGATATTAATAAATGCTGGTTCCATTGATTGATTGACTTATTTCTCTACATCCTTTCCTACCCTCTGCTCCTCTCCATTCCCTTTTTCTTCTTTTTTCTCTTCTTTTCCCCTCCTTTCTTCCCCTCTGCTGGGATCTGCCTCTTCTCTGCCCCATCTGATTAGTTGCAACTTTACCTTCCCTGGTGAATTAGCTTTTTTTTAAATGCTCTCAAACAACACAGAACCAAATGCCTTCATTGTAAGGAATAATCATAACATGGATAGGGAGTTGTAGAATTATCAGTTGTCCTGGATTAGTCATTACAGAGGATTTATTATCATCAGACCAATAAAACCACCACAAGGACATGGAAACACAGGACACCACAGGAACATGGAAACCATTTTTATTAATGCACATCTCTTCTATGTCATGGGATTTTACCTGTATTTTATGGAGTTTGTGAATTCCCCTGAATATATACTGCAACAAAGGTATCCATATCATCAGAGAGATTTGTATTTTTTATTTTTTTTTTTAAGCAATTGGGGTTAAGTAACTTGCTCAAGGTTACACGGCTAGTCATTATTTATGTGTGGGTGCTCATTTTCTGAGGCCAGATTTGATCTCAGGTCATCCCAACTCCGAGGCCAGCGCTCTTACTCACTGCGCCACCTAACCGCCCCTTTAGGGCAATTGGGGTTAAGTAACTTGCCCAAGGTTACACGGCTAGGTTTTTGTTTGTGTGGATTAAGTGTCAGAGGCCGGCTCCGAACTCAGGTCCTTCTGATTCCAGGGCCAGCGCTCTATTCACTGTGCCACCTAGCCGCCCCTGAGATTTGTATTTTTTAAGCTGGCATATCTGACATGCCACCATCAAAGTTACCATGCAAGCTCTACATCAGATTATATGAGCAATGTAGCTATGCAGTCTGGACACTTGAAAAATAAGGTTTAGGGGAAAAGATAATGAGTTCTGTTTTGAACATATTGAGTTTAAGATGTCTACTGGACATCCAGTTTGAGATGTCTGAAAGGCAGTTGCAGATGTGAGATTGGAGTTCAGCGCAGAGATTGGGGCAGGAAAGGTAGACTTGAGATTCATTAGGATAGAGATGGTAATTAAATCCATAGGAACCAATGAGATTACTAAGTGAAGTAGGGAGAAGAGGGCTCAGGACAGAACCCTGAGGGACACCTGCTGTTAGAGGGTGTGATCTGGAGGGAGATACAACAAAGGAGACAGAGGAGTAATCAGATGGGTAGGAGGAAAACCAGGACAGAGTGGTGTCCTGAAATCCTAGACAGAAAAGAGCACCAAAGAGGAGAGGGTGATGAACAGTGTCAAAGGCTACAAAGGAGTTGAGGAGAATGAAGATTGCAAAAAGGCCGTTGGATTTGGCAACTAAAAGATCATTAGTAACTTTTCTGAGAGCAGTTTTAGTGGAATGACAAGGTCTAAAGC
Organism: Gymnobelideus leadbeateri; assembly: GCA_011680675.1. Classification (NCBI taxonomy): domain Eukaryota; kingdom Metazoa; phylum Chordata; class Mammalia; order Diprotodontia; family Petauridae; genus Gymnobelideus; species Gymnobelideus leadbeateri. Next base: position 150,081 of record WOXC01003312.1, read on the forward strand.
CAAATTATAAAGACTTAAGAAGAGATTAAGAGGGAAAAAAGTAGAGGTACCCATTATAGACAGCCTATGGAGGAGTTTAGCTACAAAGGACAAAAGAAATATAAGTGGATAGTAAGAATGGAAGAATTAAGTGAGGGTATTCTTTTTCAGAATGGGAGAAACATAGGCATGTTTCTAGGCTGTAGAAAATCAGTCAGCAGTCAGAGAGGGATTGAAAATAAGAGAAAGCATGGGGATGAAAGAGAAGGCAATCTGCTGGAGGAGAAGGGATGGAATGAGGCTGCTTAAACAAGTTGAGAGGTTAGCCTTAGTAAGGAGTGAGGTCACTTCATCATGTGAAATAGGAATGAAGGAGAAGAAAATGTCAGAAGACACCTGAGTGATAGAAGATGAGGAAGAGGGGAGAAGAGGGAATGGTTTCTACTTTTCTGTAAAATATTAGGCAAGATTCTCAGCAGAGAGAATGGGGAGAGCCATGGAAGGTCTGAGCAAGGATGAAAAGGTCTGGAAGAACCACTGTGGAGAGTGGAATGGTGAGTTGAAAAGGGAGGGGTATAAGTAGTGGGATTCCCTAGGTTATGTAACATAAATGTGTAGTGGATCCAGGCAGAATGGATGTATGATTTTCTCCACCTCCATTCAGCAGCATGTGTGTAGATGTAAAGGTGACAAATGATCAGAGTGATACAAGCCTGAATCATGACTGGGTAAAATCAGTGACACAATAAGGGAGCTAGGGATTCAAGAGAGGAGGACAATATAGAGTTGGATTGGTTCACCATGGGATCAAGGAGAGAGTGGCAAGTGCAGAGGAGGTAAACTGGAAGACAAATGAAGGGTCAAGGGATTGGAGGTCAAGGGTGAAGAGTAGGGTTATATAGGAAGAAAGAGGGAGAGGTGAAATCAGATTATAATAACTAAATTATTATTATTAATTAGATTATTAGATTATAGTTTATAATACATTACAGTCAGATAAGGGGATGTCAGAATTCTTTAACATGTAGATGGTATATTTGTGGCTGATGATAAGATCAAGATTATAAACATCTTTATATGTGGATGTGGAAGAATAGCTCATGGGAGGTGATTAGCTTGAGGAACTGAGTGGTTGAATGTGAAAGGTGAAAGAAGTTTCCAGTCTTGGCATGTGATTGTGAGCTCATGTGTCTGCTGAAATCTTTCTTGGTATGGGATGAATGTGGAATGTAGAATGCAATGGAACAGCTGCATAGGCAAAAAGAGGCCAAAGAGACACATCAAAGAATTTTTCTTAAGAAAACAATCCCATTACATAGATTACACAAGAAGCTAATGACAAGGCAAAGATAGAGATTTATACTTTCTTTTCATTTGGCATTTTAAGACAGTCCAATTTTCTTTGTCCAACATACATGAGAGAGAAGCAGAGATCTTAGAGCCCTGGATAAATTCATGAATTACGAGACAGGCAGAACTCAGAATTCTGGCCCTTTCCCCAGTCTCCTAAGTAGGAGCCCCTACTTAGGCCTCAGGGTCTACCTAATAAAATCACTGAAGAACCATTTTGAAATTAGGCCTTTCCTGCTGTCCTAGTTATTCGGGCCCTCCTCCACCATATCGGTTTGTATCAACCTTGCATATATTATATGTTTATTTATCTATATGCCATTTGTTGCCCCTCTGACCCAGAGGAGAACATCAAATGTGTCCAAGAATATTGAATGTTGACATGCCAGGAGAGGAAATCTGTAGAGAGGACAGAGTGGAGCTCTAGAAGAGGGATTTATAGCAGGGCTGAAGGAGGAGGGGGAAAATTATGCTTGTACACATTGCACATTAGATGGACTGACAAACATACAAAAAGAAAGAGAAGGATAAAAGGAGGAAGGCGAGGAGAGAGGGAGAGAGAGAAATGGAGGAGGGAAGGAGGAAAGAAAAGAGGAGAAGAGAAGAGAGAGGATAAGGAAGAGGAGGAGGAAGAGGAGGAGGACGAGGAGGAGGAGGAGGAGAAGAAGAAGAAGAAGAAGAAGAAGAAGAAGAAGAAGAAGAAGGAGAAGGAGAAGGAGAAGGAGAAGGAGAAGGAGAAGGAGAAGGAGAAGGAGAAGGAGAAGGAGAAGGAGAAGGAGAAGGAGAAGAAGAAGAAGAAGAAGAAGAAGAAGAAGAAGAAGAAGAAGAAGAAGAAGAAGAAGAATTCAGAGTTGGTAATTACTTTAGGGGACCACTTGTTCAACCTGCATCTAAATAAAGAGGTAGCTTGGTATAATGGAAAGGACATTACTTCTGAAGTCAGGATACTTGTGTGAAAATCCGATCTCTGACGGTTACCACTTATTTGACCTTGGAGTAAAAAAATTCATCTCCTAGACTCAGTTTACTTAACTGTAAAATAGGGGTGGGGAGAGAATCAGATGATGTCTAGCTCCTCTACAATGTCTGCAAGAGGTGATCATCCACTTTCAGCTTTTAAAATTCTTTTGAGAAAGGTCTTACTATCCCCTAAAGCAGCCCTTTCTACTTTGGGAGAGCTTTAATTGATAGGAAGTTTTTCCTTTTGCTCACATCCAAAATCAGTCACTGTTGTTTACTTAAATGTTATTCACTTTCTGGCTATAGTATTCTGACAGACTGATATAGATAATATATAATTAACAAGCATTTATTAAGTAGGTTTTTGTAGTATCTTCTTCAAAAATAATCTAAGAAGGTGTTGAGGTGTTTTCAGAGAGCAAAGAAAAGAAGGGAGCAAAATTTTCCATTTTTATTTTTTGAGATAGTCTACTCAATGAAACTCAACAAACTTTAATTAAGAATCTGCAATATGCAATCATGTCTGGGTCAAAGGAAACATTCATGGTATTGAATTTTGTGAGGTATCCAAGAGAACTTGGTAAACTAGTTAGGTGTAGAATAAAAAGGGAGGTAACATTGGGCTATTTCCCATGATGCATTGACATGCCAGGATGACTTATACTGCTAAGCAGAGGATTTAGGAAAATGATGGGGGTTCTACTCTCCCTATCCCTGGGCTTGTAGCACCAGATACTCTCTGTGCTCTACATTGCTTAATATTCCTTCCTCATTGATTTCTGCAAGGCATTTTATAAGATCCATCTTGACATTCATTGCACACAAAACAAAAATATATATGGATTTCTTGATAGACAGTCAGTCAGTCAACAAGCATTTATTAAGTACTTAGCCTGCACCAAGCACTGTGTTAAGTGTTAAGAATACTTCTTGGAAAGGAATTATAAGCAGCCTTTTACAATATATCTACTATGGTAATGTTTTGCCTCGCTATACATGTACAACATGTACTGAATTGCTTATCTTCCCAGAGGGAATGGGTGACAAGGGAGGAGGGGAATGGATCTGAAATTCGAGGTCTTAAAATTAAATGTTTCAAATATATATAAATACTATTATTAATACTATTTTGCACGTAATTGGGAGATAAGATGTGCAGGCATTGGGGCACAGAGATTCACCTTGCCCTAATGGCAAAGCCAAAGGGGTTATGGGAGAAGATATGGGAGAGAGCAGATTGGATGAGGGGATATCTTGTGGGACTGCTATTCTGGGGTGGTGGGCAGGGGAAAAAATGGGGAAAAATTGTAACTCAAAATCTGGCGGAAATGAATGATATAAACCAGAAATTAATAAAGCATTTGTTAAAAAAAAAAGAAAAAAATACACCCTGGCAATAGTCATTAACATCTGATGGTAATTCCAATTTTTGTATGCAATTATGCCTAAAAAAACAGTCCTGTCTAAAATTGCCCCCAAAATGTATTTTGCATTGGGCATATTAGATATCCATGAATGAACGAGAAATGGCTGAGGGCTCTGCTTTTGTACAAGACATCCACAACTGTCTGAGCAAATGAAATCCAAAGAAATCAGGTTCAGTTAATGAGACTGAATTGTGGAATCAAACACTTTAGCAGTAGTCTATACTCTGACCAACACCCTTGAAAGAATCCTTTCTTAATGATACAATACATCTTACAGGAAGTTTATTCCATGTCTCAAAGATATTTCTTTTTCTCTTTGCAAATTCCATTCATTACTCTGTTTTTAGATCACCTTTCTATGAATTCTGTTCTCAGGACCTCCCAGGGTGGACAAACCCACTATACCCATTGCCATCCAATGTGTAGCACTTTGTGGTCCCTCAGGACCACTGGGACTTTCCATCACTCAGGAGCTGATGTCTCCTCTATATGTTGTCTCCTGTAATTGGAATGTTAACCTTTGAGAGTAGTGGCTTTCTTTCTTTTGTAATTGAATCTCCAAGACGCATTGTTTAATTATGCTTGGTACAAAATAAACCTTTAATGAAGAAAAAAAAAAAAAAAACGAATACTTCTTGGGGCAGTTAGATGGTGCAGTGAGTAGAGTGCCAGTCCCAGAGTCAGGAGGACCTGAGTTCAGATCTGGCCTCAAACACTTAACACAAAAAACCTAGCCGTGTGACCTTGGGCAAGTTACTTCACCCCAATTGCCCTCCAAAAAGCAAAATAATAATAATAATAATACTTCTTAATTGTTGTTGTCTAATCATTTTCAATTATTTCCAATTCTTCATTCAAACCCAATTTGGGGTTTTCTTGCCACTTTTTTCTCCATCTCATTTTACAATGAGGAAACTGAGGGAAACAAGGTTAAATGACTTGCCCAGGGTCACACAGCTAATAAGTGTCTGAGGCTGGATTTGAACTCAGGTCTTCCTATCTTTAGGCCCTGCATTCTATCTATTGTACCACCTTGCTGCTAGGAATACAAATAAAGGAAAATACATGTTCCCACTTGATGAGGCATTTGCCTGAGACCATAAGCTTTTCATTATCCTAGGCTCAAATCTCTGTTACTCTTAACCTAGCCTAGCCCTCCATTGTCTAGCTACTTCCCACTCTAGATTCTATCAAAATATCTATACCCAAATCTGTTACCCTTAAACTAGCCTAGCCCTCCATTATCTGTCATCTCCAGGTAGCCTCCAGCTATTTCCCACCCTTAATTCCATTCCTGAAGTCTGACCTCAGTTCCATCAAAAGATCCTCCTTAGACTCCTCCTCAAGATCCTCCCTAAACTTTTCTTCTAGACCACCCTTGGAACCCTCCCACAATCTTTCTGTATATAAGATGCATCTTGCCTCCATGAAGGTGCTGAGACTCAGTCTGTGTCACCTTGCTCTGGCCTGCTTGTCAAATGTCACAAATATGTAGAGTCCTTAAGAGTCTATCCATTATGGGGAATCTTTAATAAACTTTGTTTTGCTTTGGCTGAGAGAAGACAAGTTGAATTCATTTGGCAGGATCCAGTGTATTGGTATTTTGGGGTCTCTAATCTAAACCCCCAAACCTAAACAACAGCAATCCAGATTTTCCTATCAGGGCATTTTCCAATGGTTTCCAAAGGTCAAAAAAGGTTGAGGTTATCTCTTCTTCTTTCCTTCATAACTATGGACAACAACTTTGTAGCAAAAAGGGTTAAATCTGGATGATCTCAGTGCTAATGGTGGAAGGAAAAGACAGCAGCCAGGTTCTCTGTGAAAGCATAGCCATGTAAGTAGAATCATGGGCTGAGGTAGAAAAAGCATTGGAGTTATAGAATAAGAACATTCCAAGTCACTGTAATCTCTAATACTACCAAAAAAAATTTTTTTATACTAATGTGGCTAGTTGGTAGTGATTTCCTCCCATGCAGAAGAAAAAAAAAGTAGAATTTGGGATTAGAATCATAGATTTTTTAGAGTTGGAAAATTTACTTTTAGCCTCAGATGCTGAGGCCTAGGCTACAGATTAGATTTTATTATCTGTCAAGAGGATACTATGTTTAAGACTTTGTTGGCATATTCAGGCTGTGACCACATTGCACATTTTTGTGGGAAGTTTCAGAGGAAACTTCTTACTGTTGCATTCTTCCTCTTGGTGTGGGGTGAAGAGGGAGGTAGAGGTTCATGGCAGGGCTGATAATGCCCAAGGGAGCCCATCTCCTTCTTCAAACTTGTTTTAGAAACCAATTTATTTTTCTTGCATTAACATAATTTAAAAAAAATCTAGAGGCATAAATAAATGCAGAATTTAGAAAATGTCAGTTCCTTCTCCCAAATCCTCTGTGGTTTGTGGTGGTAGCTTGAGCTCATGGTTACTGATAAAAATGAGAAAATATTGGACTTTTTGTAACCCTCTGAGGCCTCTCAGTCAGATCAACAATCAGAGCCACTAAACAGTTTAGACCAATTCTGCTCTTCAGAAATTCCACATAGGAACTGAACAGAGCTGTTACTGTAATTACAACTTGCTTCATTTTTCAATATACTTCCTATTGACCCAATTTAAATTCTTCTACCAACTTCTCTTTCCTCTTTGCCTAACCACTCTCTTCCTCCTCAATTAACTCAGTTCATATTCTCCCCTTTAGCTGAAAAATTATATTTGCCATCCCCCAGATAGTTCAATCTCATTCACATGCCAGTTATTGGCATGGGATATAATACGGTATAGTGATATAAACCTGGAAGACAAAAGACTTTAATTCCAATTCTGACACCATCACTCAGTGACCTTGGGCAAGTCATATTACATCTCTTGAACTTTATTTCTCTGTTACTAGTTAGTAGATAACCTCCAAGGATCCAGGCAATTCTTTATACTAAATGCAGTTTACATTCTAAAATTCGATAACTTAAATAGAATATAGCTCACCATTCCTTTCTGCCTGTCCATATCTTACTCCTTCTTCAATGATGAGTCAAGCAGTAAAATTACTCAATATTTACATCTCATCTTCTCTATAATGCCATCTCATCTACTGAATATCACTGTCTTGCCCCTTGCCTTATCTCATCATACTTCCTGGAAAATGTGCATGCTAGCATTTTTTGTGGTAGCAAGGAACTGGAGGTAGGGGCCCATCAACTGAGAAATGGCTACAAACTATAGTACGTGGCTGTAATGTAATATTACTATATAGTATGAAATGATGAGAAGTATGTGAAGATATATGAACTGATAAACAGTGAGGAAAGCAGAACCAGGAAAACAATATACATAAAAATTAGAACAATGTAAATAAAAGGAACAAAAACATTAGTCTATGTAATTATAATGACCAAATTTGGTCCTAGAGAAGAAAAAATGCACCTCCCTTCCTTCTTTACAAAGGAAAGTGATTTTAGGTGTAGAATATTGTACATACTAGCAGAGTTAACCTGGCTACTCTCCTGAACTTTATCAGTGTCTCCAGAAACTCATCTTCCTGCAAGATAAAACCAACCTTGAAACTCTCACCTCCTCACTACTCTTACCCTTGGGGCCCCTCCTGCCCTCTAATTGAAGAGGGTAGTTATAGGAGACCCCTCCCAGATCCACAACTCCTCCCCCATCCCCACCCCTACCCACATTTTTTAAAATTTTCTTTTTATGTGTTGTCTTTCCTCATTACATTGTAAGCTCTTTGATGGCAGAAACCATCTTCCACTTTTCTTTGTATCTCTAGCACTTAACACAGCTCCTAGAACATAGCTGGCATTTAATAAGTGGTTACTGACTGACTATAGTGGTTCTTTTCCTTTCTTACAAGTGATAGCTCAATGAGTAGAAGGGAGAAAAGATATATTCAGAAATGAAGGTGATATTTTAAAAAGATGTTAATTATTTAAAAAGAAATGTGTATCCTACCTACATGATCAGGAAGTAAAGAAAATGTGGCTGGAGGAACAAGTGGGGATTTTCTTTCTTAAGTCTCCCATGAAGCAAAATAAAGTAGCCCCGTAGGATAATGGAAGACTCATAGTGACAGCACATGGAGACAGTGTCAGGATTTTGACTAACAAGGTCTGGTGAATTTTAAAGTGTATAAGGTATTAATTACACTTAAGGGGATAGTGAAATTCAGACTGATGCTGAATCAGAAAAGAAGATGAATGCCCAAGGAATTAGTAGAAGTAGAGAACCAGCAATGTTGGATGGAAAATGGTTATAAATTATTGTGGCAGTTGTTTCTGCCTTAAACTGAAAAGAATTAAAACCATGGTTATTGGATAAATTGTCAAAGAAAAGATTTCTCTAAAATAAATGTCCAATAGATATATTCATCTGGAGAGGTTTGTCTTCTTCAATTTGATTTCCTTTAGAGAACTGAGCCTGGAGTCAACAATACCTGAGTTCAAATTTGACCTTAGATGCTTACTCCCTGTGTGACCCTGGGCAAGTCATTTAACCCTGTTTGCCTTACTTTCTTCCTCTATAAAATGAGCTAGAGATGGAAATGGCAAATCACTCCAGTATCTTGGCCAAGAAAACCCCAAATGTGATCACAAAGAGTCTGAACAATAATGACAACAAATTCACTCATTCAAAAATAATTTATCAAGGTACCATTTCTTTGCTAAGTGCTGTCTTGGTGACTGACAAATGCACTGTATGCAGATAAGAGAGAGATTAAAAAGAATCATAGATAATCACTTGTTCTTGGATCTCTGTTTTGTTTTAAATTTGTGAGTCCTTGAGTGAGACACAATCCAGAAGTTTAAAATATATGTAATGTGAGTAAATTCCCCAATTATCTAAATTCAGGTGAAATCAGTAGTCCATCTTCCTCCAAAATATAAAGCAAAACCACAGGTTTATTGTTGTCATTCTGTTGGACAAGATAATGTTCTTAAAGAACTCTCTCCCTTCCTGGAATAAATGTTCTGGAACTGCAATTAGCAATATTCTTAGCAGTTATATCATCACAATTTGACTGTTAAGACAGGAGTCCTGGGCCCAATAATTTAGTTTTTAATGAATATTGGTAAGATTACACAAGGGAGCATTTGCAAAACTAAATTTGATTACTTGCTTTTTAATTTTTTTCAAGAAAAAGAATAAAGGAAAGAAATATCCAGAAAAATCGGAATATAAGCAATGAAGAAATGAATTAGTTCCTATAGGGTGCCCAAATTCAATAACCTCTTTAAGTAAACAGGATTCCTCAAATTTGGTGTAAGATTCCTAGTTTAATTTTATTGATTTAATTAATTAATGCTTAATTGCATTGTCTTTATCTTCCTTAGGTCATATTTATTTGCCTTATTTTCTCTGGCCACTGACATCACAGGTCTCAGAAGGAACACAAAATCTGTCTTAGCAACTGGGCCTAACATAGATTTTCCACTGACGTCTCAGCTGCTGTGCAAATGCCAAAAATGCCTTGTGCCTTGCTGGCTCCTGATTTCCTCATCTATAAAAGGAAGGTAGAAACAGCCTTCACCTTCATAGTGATGGTGTTGTGAGGGTTAATTAGGGAACTCTGGAAAGACAATCTAATATCTCCAAATAAGAAAATGATGATGTTGATGACTACAAGGATGCCAGTAGGGGCAGCAGTGCTTGTAAAACAAAAGTCTCTGTATCTGTGTGGTAAATATAGTTCCGGCATGTAGCATATTAAAATTTTAGTACTGAAAGTGTTCCTAAAGGTCATCTAACTCAATCTTTTTCCTAGAGATACAGAAACTGAGGCACAAATAAGTTATGTGGTTTGCCTGAGGTCATGCTACTAGTAGCACAGTTGGGGCTTTGAATGAAGGTGCCCAGACACCTGGTCTGCCTTCCCAAATACACAGGATCTTTGACCCAGAGTTATAACTAAAAATGATGTGGCATTTTAAGATTTGCAAAGCACTTTACCTCTGCTATATCATTTGATCCTCACAACTGTCCTGTGAGGTAAGTGCTATTGCTATCCCCATTTCATAGATGAGGGAAATGAGGCCAAAAGAAGTTATAGTTGTCCAAGGGTCATGCAACTATTATGTCTCTGAGGAAGCATTCAAACTTGGGTCTTCCTAACTCCAGGTCCTACACTTTAACCATTGCATTACCTAGTTACCTAGTTGTGCTTAATTCAAAGTAAGTCTGGAGTGATAGGGATTGTTTGCTCTTTGCTCTGGATTTTCATGAGACTAGCTGGTGGTGGTTCCACTGGACCTTACATACTAATTACAGTTTGTCCCTCACTTGTCAAGCATATAACATACATGTTTCTGACCTTATTTGCTATAATAATTAACACCAATCTATATAAAACATAAAAGGCTCAGCTAGAATGTGGACAATACTTTAAAGATTATAATAATGCTACCATCTATTTGTAATAATAATAATAATTGTTAATATCTATTCATTATAATGCTAATAATAGCTAGCATCTATTTATTATAATATAAATAATAGCTAGCATCTATGTAGTGCCTTAAGGTTCATGAAGCTTTGTACTTCCCAGTATCCTTTCCACAACCTCTCTGCCATCTCAATAAGGGAAATATGAACAAAATTCTATGGAAAGTATGTGAATCCCATGGAAATCCTACTGAAAAAGAGTTGTCTCCCAGCTAGTGGTTTGCTGTGGCACAAGTTAAAGACAGAAATCCAGTTAACCTGTAATGTATAAAGAGAGGAGAGAGAGATATGTTTTTAAAAAGAGCCATGCTGCAAAAGACTTTAAATGCCAAGCAGAGAAGTTTGTATTTTATCCTAGAGACAATAAGTAGGCATGGGAGCTTCTTGAGCAGAGAAGTGACTGCCAATATGGCATCTTTGTGAAAGATGGGTGTATTAGCAAGCACCCTAGCACATTCAGGATGGTGTGCTAGCACAGGTTCTTTGATCTGCTTTTCTAAAGGAAAGACAGCTTCAAAGGAATCAACAATCTTACTTTAATTAAACATATATAAGTCATTTACTAGTTCAGGGGAAGGGTCAGCATCCTCAATGTGGAGAAAATACAAGCAGAGAACCATAGAGAAATTAGCACAGAGATTCAATAGACAGTGTTCCAACTATCTAAACAGAGTAATAGACACCTAATCATCAGACCAGGAATCACCAATACCTAGGTTCAGGCACAGTCAGTGGTGCCTTAACAATGGCTGCCCAGAGGCTGGTCTGGCCAAATCACAAAGAAGCATTCTTCCCATGAGTGAGCCTCAAAGTATACTATATTATAAAACTATATATAATATATAGTTTTCAACAAATAGGCTCAGAGTCTGAAGGCATCACAACCTATGTGGCTCAGCACAGGGGGAATTACCAAGGTTCAAAGGACATTGAACCTTCAGATGTTTACAATTTAGCATGAGCTTGGGAAACTGAACTCCAGAAAGAAAAAGAATAAAAGTCCCACCTTGCTTGTGTTTTCAATGGGTCAGAGTGGAAAGAAAATGTAGAATGACACATTGGGAGTCCATTGCAGTAGCCATAGTGAGAGGTGACAAGGTCCAAAGTAGGATAGTGGCTATAGGATTCTGGGAACAGATAAAAGACATATTGTAGAGATAGAACCAAGAAAATGATAACCAATTGGATGGAGGGATGTGAGATTGAAGAAGAGTGAATAGTTAAGGATTCCAAGGTTGTAGACTGGGTTGACTCAAAAGATAGGAAGGGTTTTTGGGGAAAAGATAACAAGTTTTGTTTTGGATAGTGAGAGGAATCAAGGTATGGTGAAAAGAACACTGCTTTTGGAATCAGAGGAGCTAGGTTTAATCTCAGCTCAGCTACTTATCTCCTATGCACCTTGAGCAAATCACATAACCTCTCTGAGTCTCATTTTCTTTATAAAATAAATGGGTAGGATCAGATGATTTCTGACATTGATTACATTCCTAAATCTATAATCTTATGATCTCATGTTGAGTTTGAGATGCCTAGAGTAATCCAGTTTTCCAACTCAGTGTCTAACAAGCAGTTTTGATAATGTGGTTCTAGAACTCAGCCAGGTGTTGCAGTAGATAGAGTTGCCGGGCCTGGAATTAGGAAGATTCATTTTCCTATGTTCAAACTTGGCTTCAGATATTTACTAGCTATGTGACTCTGAACAAGTCACTTAACCTTTTTTTTTGCCTCATTTCCTCATCTGTAAAATGAGCTGGAGAAGGAAATGGCAAATCACTCCAAAATCTCTGCCAAGAAAATCACAAATTGGGTCACAAAGAGTTGGACAGGACTGAAAAATGATTGAATTTGACTGAGAACTCAGAAACAAAATTAGATCTGGATATATAGACTTGAGAATCATCTTCATAGAGTGTTAGTTGACTATTTGGAAGGTAATGAAATCATTGAGAAATAGTGTAGAGAGAGAAGAGAGACCAGGACAGGGAGTACCTATTTTTGGGGAGTGAGACATATAGCAAAGGAAATTGAGAATCAGTTTTATAAATAAAAAGAGTAAAGAGATGATACTATCATGAAAACTCAAAGAAAGTATATTAGAAGAGACAGCAGTCAAACAGATTCAAATCTTCCAAAGAGATCAAGAACAACTACCAAAGGGGAGGGGTATTGGTCTTTGAATTTATAGTTCATTGGAAACTTTGAAGAGATCAATTTCAGTTTCATGAAGATGTTCAAAGTCAGATCACAAGGGGTTGTAAAAACTTTGCCATTTCAAAGAAAAGTGGATGCCCATCTATTGGAGAATGGCTAAACAAGTTGTGTTATATGAGTGTAATGGAATACTATTGTACTATAAGAAATGAGTAGCAGACAGACTTCATAATAGCCTGGAGAGACTTACATAAACTGATTCTGATGGAGGAGAGCAGAACAAGGAAAACTTTGTACACAATTACAGACACATCGTATGTGTGATGACTAACTTTAATAGACTGGGCTCCTCTCAGCAATACAAGGTTAGAAGACAACTACAAAAGACTCATGATAGAAAGGGATATCCACATCTGGAGAAAAAATTACAGTCTGAATGCAGATTGAACAAACTACTTGCTCTCTCTTTTGTGTTTTGTTTCTTTTTTCTCATTGTTTACTTCCTTGGTTATAATCCTTCTTTACAACTTGACAATATTTAATGTGAAGGTATTTGTAGAACCTATATCAGATTGCATTGATGCCATGGAAGGGATGGGGAAGGAGAAAGAAGGGGAGAAAAAATTTGAAACTCAAGGGACTGTGGAACTGAGTATTGAAAATTAAAAGTAAATAAACAAATTTTTTTAAAAAAGGACTTTTACTATTGACTCCCACAATGGCATTTGGAAAACCAGTTGATCTCTCCAGTTTTCATTTTCCCCATCTTTTTTATTTTTTAATTTTAATTTTTTCCAATTTATTTATTTTTAGTTTTCAACATTCATTTCTACAAGATTTTAAGTTACAAATTTTTCTCCCCATCTTTCCCCTATACCCACCCCAAAATAGTCAGCCTACTGAATAACCTTTCCCCCAAACTGTTCTCTCTTATCATCTAACTCTTCCTTACCGCCCCCCCCCCCAACTTTCTAGTAGGGAAAGATGGATTTCTATACTCCAGTGTCTGTATATCTTATTTCCCAGTTGCATGTAAAAAGCAATTTTTAAAATTATTTTGTAAACATTTGTTTTTAAAACTTTGAGTTCCAGATTTTTCCCTTCTTTCCTCTTTATCTACCCCCACTGGAAAGATAAGCAATTCAATTTGGTTGTACGTGTGTAGTTAAACAAAACATTTTAATAGTAATTATATTGTGAAAGACTAATTATAATTGCCTCCATCCTATCCTGCCTCTCACTTATTCTATTTTCTCCTTTGACCCTGTCCCTTTTCAAAAGTGATTGCCCCTAACTAGCCTCTCCCCCAATCTGCCCTCCCTTCTATCATCCCCCCTCTTATTCCCTTCCCCCCTATTTTCCTGTAGGGTAAGAAACTCAATTCAGTGTGAGTTATTCCCTCCTAAAGCCAAATTCAATGAGAGTAGGATTGACCCATTCCCTTTCACCTTCTTGCTCTTCCCCTCCATTGTAACAGTTTTCTCTTGCTTCTTTTATATCAAATAATTTACCCTACTCTATATCTCTTCCTTTCTCCTTCTCCAAATATATTCCTCTCACCTCTTAAATTTTTTTTAGATATCATTCCTTCATATTCAACTATCCTGTACTCTCTATGTATAGATGTACACACATATGCATATACTCATATATATATATTTATACATACATACACCCTCCTATACATATATATGAATTTATATATATATATATATGTGTGTGTGTGTGTGTGTGTGTATATATATATATATATATATATATATATATATATATATACCCTTCAACTATCCTCACATTGAGAAAAGTCTTATATTTTTTTTAAAGAGTAGAGTTATAATTATCATTTTTCCACATAGGAATATAAATAGTTCAACTTTAGTGAGTTCCTTATGATTTCTGTTTTCCTGTTTACCTTCTTGTGCTTTTCTTGCTTCTTGTATTGGATAGTCAAATTTTCTGTTCAGCTCAGGCTTTTTCATCAAGAACACTTGAAAATCCTCTGTTTTATTGAATGATCATATTTTTCCCTGAAGCATTATACTCAGTTTTGCTGGGTAGATGATTCTTGGTTTTAATCCTAGCTCCTTTGACCTCTGGAATATCATATGCCAAGCCCTTTGATCCCTTATTGTAGAACCTGCTAAGTCTTGTGTCATCCTGATTGTGTTTCCACAACACTCAAATTGTTTCTTCCTGACTGCTTACAGTATTTTCTCCTTGTAGCAGCAAACACCCCAGCATCCCCTGGGTGGCTGCCAACTCAAGTTCTTAGATCTGTTTTTCTAAAGGAAAGCAACTCAAAATGCATTAACAAGCTTACTTTAATCAATCAAACATATATTGTTTACCTAGTTCAGGGTAAAAAGGTCAGCACCCCTAACTTCAGAGTATACAGACAGAAGTTTCAAAACAGAGAAACAAACAGATCAAGCAGACAGGCTTCCAAACTGCCCAACCATTACATCAATACCGAATCACAGTTACTAGAGAGGGAAGCATCAACATCCGGGGAGTCTCATCTGGTCAAATCACACAACACTTCACAAAGTGAGCCCCAAAGCAAAGCACCACATCAGGGATTATATAGCCTTCTCCTGGATCAGAGAATCTCACAACCCTCTTGACCCACTGCCCAATCACACAGCATCAAGGTGTAGGCATTCCTGAAAACCAAGCCTCCTTCCATAGGCTCCATGTGACCACATTCAGCCTATTAGGAGGCAGAGTATATTTTCAATATAGTAATATTTTCAAATGAAGGAAGGTTCTCAGAATCTTTTAAGCTCATCAAAGGGCCTAGGGGTAGGGAAGATCTTTAAATTTGCATTTCCTTTATACCCCTTGACTTGGGAACTCTGTAATTTGGCTATAATATTCCTAGTTTTCTTTTTGGGATCTTTTTCAAGAGGTGATCAATGAATTCTTTCAATTTCTATTTTGCCCTCTGGTTCTAGAATATCAGGGCAACTTTGCTTGATAATTTCTTTAAAGATGGTGTCTAGGCTCTTTTTTTGATCATGGCTTTCAGATAGTCCAATATTGTTTAAATTATTGGGGGGGGTGGAGCCAAAACGGTGGAGTAGAAACAGGACTTCTGCTCAGCTCCCACTTTCACCACCTCCAATACATGTAAAAAATGACTCTAAACAGACTTTAGAGCTACAGAACCCACAAAATGACAGAGAGAAACAAATCTCCTACTGAAGGAAGCCAGGCAGGCTGGCAGGAAGGGTCCATCACAGTGTGCTGGGAGCTGAGGGCAATCCCACCTGAGCCACAGTTTTAGCCCCAGGGTGGCCCCAACAAGCTTCAGCTAGAGCAGACTTCACTAGAGTAAATCACTGGCAGCTGTAGCAGGTTCCAGACTTCTCAATTCATAAATGCCAAAGACAAAGTAAAAGGTCAATGTGGAACTTGGTTGGCCAAGGGGGAGATAGAAGAGTGTGGTCTGGCTGCCATGCCTAGAGTGAGAAGCAGAGGAGGTGGGGTGGCTGCTTCCAGAGCTCTTTGGACTACAGATTGAAGGGGGACCAAGCAACCATTCAGAGGGTAATAGCTCTTGTTTTAACCTGCTTGGATCTGGATTGTGGTCTTGGGTGGTAGTCCTGGGGTGTGTGACCAGTAAGCTAGAGTGTGTGGGGGCTGTAGAGAGGGCACCCATCTAATAGCTCCAGCAGCTGCAAAATCCCCAGAAATTTGGGACATGGCTCTCTCCATTCTGGAAGCAGAGTTCTACTGTAGCAAAGAGCTCAAAAGCCAAGTAATTGGCTGCCAAAATAGGCAAGCAGAGGAAGCACAAACAGACCATAGAGTCCTTTTTGGGGGACAAAAAGGATCAAGGCATGGAGCGGGAGAAAGACAATGAAGTCAGAACACCTGCATCAAAAGCCTCCAAGAAAAATATAAACTGGTTACAGGCCATGGAGGAGCTCAAGAAGGATTTTGAAAATCAAGTAAGAGAAGTGGAGGAAAAATTGGGAAAAGAAATGAGAATGATGCAAGAAAATCATGAAAAGCAAGTCAACAGCCTGCTAAAGGAGACCCTAAAATACACTGCAGAAAATAACACCTTAAAAATAGACTAACTCAAATGGCAAAAGAGGCACTAAAAGTCAATGAGGAGAAGAATGCTTTAAAAATCCAAATTTGATGGGTGGAAAAAGAATTTCAAAAAGTCACTAAAGAGAATAACTCCTTCAAAATTGGATTGGAGCAAATGGAAGCTAATAACTTTATTACAAACAAAGATACTATAAGATAGATCCAAACAAATGAAAAAATAGAAGGCAATGTGAAATATCTCATTGGAAAAACCACAGACCTGGAAAATAGATCCAGGAGAGATAATTTTAAAATTATTAGTCTACCTGAAAGCCATGATCAAAAAAAGAGCCTAGACACCATCTTTAAAGAAATTATCAAGCAAAATTGCCCTGATATTCTAGAACCAGAGGGCAAAATAGAAATTGAAAGAATTCACTGATCACCTCTTGGAAAAGATCCCAAAAAGAAACCTCCTAGGAATATTATAGCCAAATTCCAGAGTTCCCAAGTCAAGGAGAAAATACTGCAAGCAGTCAGGAAGAAACAATTTGAGCATTGTCAAAAGACAATCAGGATGACACAAGACCTAGCAGCTTCTACATCAAAAGGCTTGGAATATGATATTCCAGAGGTCAAAGGAGCTAGGACTGAAATCAAGAATCACCTACCCAGCAAAACTGAGAATAAGGATACAGGGGGAAATATGGTCATTCAATGAAATAGAGAACTTACAAGCATTCTTGATGAAAAAACCTGAGCTAAACAGAAAATTTGACTATACAATACAAGAAGCAAGAGAAGCATGAGAAGGTAAACAGGAAAAAAGAAATCATAAGGAACTTATTAAAGTTGAACTATTTACATTCCTACATAGAAAAATGATCATCGTAACTCATAAGACTTTTCTCAGCATGAGTATACTGAAGGAAATATATGTGTATGTGTATACACACACACACACACACACACACACACACATATATATATGTATGTATGTATAGAAAGATGTAGGTGTATACAAATATATAGGGGGCATTTGTATGTTCATGTATACATAGAGGGAGGGCACAGGATGAGTTGAATATGAAGGGATAATATCTAAAAAATAAAATTAAGAGATGAGAGAGGAAGTTATTGGGAGAAGAAGAAAGGGAGAAATAGATTAGGGTGAATTATCTCATATAAAAGAAGCAAGAAAAACTGTTACAATGGAGGGGAAGAGCAGGAAGGTGAAAGGGAATGGAACAACCTGATTCTCAATGAATTTGGC
The DNA here is from genome assembly GCA_011680675.1 of Gymnobelideus leadbeateri. Lineage (NCBI taxonomy): Eukaryota > Metazoa > Chordata > Mammalia > Diprotodontia > Petauridae > Gymnobelideus > Gymnobelideus leadbeateri. The sequence goes on from WOXC01003312.1 coordinate 167,701, forward strand.
CTAAGGAAGGAATAACATACACACTCACTTGGGCATCTTACCCTAGAGGATAATGGGGGGTAGGGGATAGAAGGGGGGAGAATAGAGGGGAGGGCAGATTGGGGGAGAGGGTAGTTAGAGGCAAGTAATTTTGAAGGGGGATGTGGTTGAGGGAGAAAGGATTGAGGGGTGGGATGGGGTGGAGGAAAATGTAGTTGGCCTTTTAAAATATAACTACTGTGGAGGAGATGGATAACTACACATGTACGAGCTATATTGAATTGCTTGTCTTCCTAGTTGGGGTAGATGAGGAGGGAAGAAGGGGGAAAAATCTGGAACGCAAAGTTTTAAAAACAAATGTTTAAAAATTGTTTTTTACATGCAACTAGGAAATAGGATATACAGGTGTTGGTATAGAGACCCATTTTGCCCTACTAGAAAGTTAGGGGGGTGAAGGGGGAGGATATAAGAGAGAACAGATTGGCGGAAGAGGTATTCAGTAGGCTTGCTATTTTGGGGGTGGGGGATAGGGGAAAGACCAGAAGAGAAAAAATTGTAATTCAAAATCTTGTGGAGATTAATGTTGAAAATTAAAATAAATGTTTTTTAAAAATTTTAAATTATCTCTCCTGGATCTATTTTCCAGGTCAGTGGTTTTTCCAATGAGATATTTCATATTGCCTTCTATTTTTTTTTCATTTGTTTGGATCTGTTTTATAGTATCTTGGTTTCTCATAAAGTCATTAGCTTCCATTTGCTCCAATCTCATTTTGAAGGAATTATTCTCTTCAATGAGTTTTTGAAATTTCTTTTCCATCTGGCAAATTCAGCTTTTTAAGGCATTCTTCTACTCATTGGATTTTTTGGGCCTGTTTTGCCATTTGGGTTAGTCTATTTTTTAAGGTATTATTTTCTGCAGTGTATTTTAGGGTCTCCTTTAGCAGGCTGTTGACTCGCTTTTCATGATTTTCTTGCATCATTCTCATTTCTTTTCCCAATTTTTCCTCCACTTCTCTTACTTTTTTATGTTAAACATTTACAGTTTTATTTCACATACACAATTGCAGAGAAACTTTTTCATATACACAAGAAGATTATATGTTTTAATGAAGAGAACAAAAGGTGTGTCAACTAGATCCAGGGGATTACAGAGCAACTTATTATATATTTTGTAATTTTTGAACAAACCACCTCAAAGGGACATAATATTAACATTGCCTTTGTTGACTATCAGAAAGACTTTGCCTTAGTTCACAGTAATGATGTTCAAATACTGAAAATATATAAAATAGATTTATGTAGTACAAGAACACTAAAGTATTTGATGTTCATATGGAAAATCATTCAACATTTAAAACATTCTATCAAAAGAAACATGGTATTTTTCAGGGAGATACTTTAAGTCTATTGTGGTTCTATCTTTAAATACATTATTTCTCTTAAATAGAACTCAGCATGTCAAATACAGAGTCAAATATAGTTTTATCCTTGTATTTATTAAATATTGTTGCTTCTGGGCCTTGTTTGCCTGATCTAATCACTGATCAGATTTTCTATTTTTAATCATTATTAAATTCTTTTGATGTTTACTACTTTGGATGCAGGCAAAGACTGGCAAATGGTAAGCCACCTTCCTTCTTTTTTTTTCACTGTAAACAATTTATATTTTTTAAAGAAATGCTTTATTAACTTTGGTTTTACATGATTCATTGCCACCATTTTGAGTTATAATTTTTCCCGTTTTTCCCCTACCCGCCCTCCCAGAATAGCAGTCCCACAAGATATCGCTTCCTCCAATCTGCTCTCTCCCATATCTTCTCCTATACTCCCTCCGACTTTTCCATTAGAGGAAGGTGAATCTCTGTGCCCCAATGCCTGCACATCTTATCTCCCCATTACAAGCAAAATAGTATTAATAATAGTATTTATATATATATATATATATATATATATATATATTTGAAACATTTAATGTTAAGACCTCGAATTTCAGATCCATTTCCTTCCTCCCTTGTCACCTTGTCTATTTTTTAAGGTGTTGTTTTCCTCAGTCAGGCTGTTGACCCTCATTTCATACTTTTCCTGCATCCTTCTCATTTCTCTTCCCAATTTTTCCTCCACTTCTCTTATTTGATTTTAAAAGTCTTCTTAAGGTCCTCTATGGCCTGTAACCCGCTCATATTTTCCTTTGGGGCTTTTGGAGCAGGATTTCTGACCTCATAGTCCTCCCCCTGTTCTATGCTTCGATCCTCTTTGCCCCCAAAATAGGAGTCTGGGGTTGCATTTTTCTGTTTAATTTGTTTCCTTTGCCTTGGCATGTTGCCACTTAATTACTTGACTTTTGGGCTTTTTGCCTCAGTATGGCTGGGCCGCCAGACAGGTGAACTTTCATCCCGAACGTGTGAGGGGACAACTTCCATTTCTGGCAAACTGGAAACCCACCCACGACCTCCACCCCAGATCACAATCCAGATCCAGGGAGGTTAAAACAAGAGTGATTACCCCCCAAGACTGATCGCTGGATCTCCCTACGGTTTGCAGGCCAGGAGCTGGAGCTGCCTCTGTAAACTATAAAATGGTGTGTCTCCTCAGTGGCTTCTAGCCCCCAAGGGAGGAAGCCGACACATTCCCCAAATACTGGTCCCAAAGTCCATAGGGCACTAACCTCTCACTTTATCCTAGGCATGTCTATGTTGATAATTCTGGACTCACCACAGCTGCTGGTGTTCTGGGGTCCCTCCAGCCGGCTGCTGGCCTGGCTGCCCTGGGACTAAAACTGCGACTCAGGCAAACCTGTGCTTGGCTCCCCATGCACTGCGTGCTGGGCGCTTCTGGCTCCCAGACTGCTGCACTGGTCCTTCCTGCAGGGCTGCTGGGCTGTCCTCAGTGGAAGGTTAGCTTCTCTGTTTCGTTCTGTGGATGCTGGGGCGCCAGAAGTTGTTCAGAGTCCCCTTTTACATAGTTTGGAGGTAATCTGGGGGGGAGAGTGCCTTGGATGGCTGTTTCTACTCCACCATCTTGGCTCCGCCCCCCCACTTCTCTTACTTGATTTTCAAAATCCTTCTTGAGCTCCTCCATGGCATGTAACCAATTCATATTTTTCTTGGAAATTTTTGATGTAGGAGTTTTGACTTAGTTGTCTTCCTCCCATTCCATGCTTTGATCCTTTTTGTCCCCCCAAAAGGATTCTATGTTATATTTGTGCTTCCTCTTCTTATTCATATTGCCAGCCAATTACTTGACTTTTCAGCTCTTTGCCATGGTAGAACTTAGCTTCCAGAATGGGGAGAGCTATTTCCCTAACTGCTGTGGTTTTTGCAGCTGCTGGAGCTATTAGATGGGTACCCTCTCTGAAGCCCCCACAAGCTCTGGCACATTGACCACACACCCCAGGACCACCACCTAAGACCACAATACAGATCCAAGCAGGTTAAAGCATGAGAGATTACCCTCTGAATGATTGCTTGGTCCCCCTGTGGTCTGCAGCCCAGGAGCTCTGGAGACAGCCACTTGGCAGCAGCTGCAGCCACTGCACTTTCCCCACTTGTCACTCCAGGGGCGAGGGCTGGACCATGCTCTCCTCCACCCTGTTCCAACAGAGTTCTCCACTGACCTTTTACTTTCTTTTTACTGTTTATGGGTTGAGAAACCTGGAAAAGGCCACAGCTGCTGGTGATTCACTCTCCTGAAGTCTGCTCTGCCCACCACTGGTTGAGGCCATCCTGAGGCTAGAAGCATGAAGCTCACAAAGGACTGTGCTCAGTTACCAGCACACTGTGATACACCTTTCTTGTCGGCCTGCCAGGCTGCCTTCAGCAGGAGATTTGTTTTTCTCTGTCACTTTGTGGGTTCTGTAGCTCCAAAATTTGTTTAGAATATTTTTTTTCATATATTGGACATGATGTGAGCCAGAGCCAGGCAGAGTTCCTGTTTTTACCCAGCCATCTTGGCTCCACCCACCCAGTGAATTCATTTTCCCCATCTTTAAAGGGGGAATCATAAGCTTGACCTTCTACCTGAGCTGGAATGAATGCAATAATAGCTGTTTAAAATTTAACTCATCAAAAGCAACACATTAATCTTCAGCATTCTGCTCTAAGCCTCTTACTAGTTGGCACCTGGGTAACATTACATATCTACTTGGATGGTCCAGATTTCATCTATTCATGAAAAACAAGAGTCAACCAAATTGAAGGGAAAAAATTGCTTCAATTTTTCAAACTCTTTGCCATTCTCCCCATGCTGCCCAACCTTCTAACTATGGTCCCTTTGCTTGTTGCTATCCCTCCATTTCCCCATCCTCATGACTATTATTCTCTAGTCAAAAGTTCCATGATGAATTCCAAACAGTTGTGTAGAGTTTGGCTGCTGAATAGCGGTTAATTATGAAACATTTTGCAGAGATGTTGTAGTTAAGGAGGTGTAATACATGAAACCAATTAAAACAGACACAGAGACTGTTTAAATAAAGATTAAAATGTAAACAGTGTCTGTATTTGATAAAGTGATTGGACATTACAGCTGTTTGTTTCTGTTCAAAACAGCCTTTGGCTTCAGTGTTTTCATATGCTACACCATCTACCAGCCTCTCCCCCCAAAAAGTATAAGAATATAACAGTGAAGACAGATATAGAAAATCTGTTTTTCCAGTAAGAAAAAAAAATAATTTGTTTCCCTCAAAATGGTTTGATTTGTTACTTGTTAAAAGCTATCATCTCTAAAACTCTACTCTTGAGTAAGTGGAAACTCCGTTATTAATCCCTCTGGTTGTCATCTGGTGAGTGTGTAAATAGCAATTGTTTCTGTTCTGGTCAGAAACTCTGAGAATCTTCCCCTCCCAGATTGAGTCTTTTGTGAAGGCAAACTAGGTCATTTTTGCCTGAGTTCTTACCTACCTTTTAACTCCTGAATGAGCATTGCCTCAGACAAACTGAGACCTGGGAAAGACCTTAGTTTAAAAATACCAAGGTCTCCCACTGCATCACAGACCATCACCAGTCATTTTGACCTATGTGTTGCCACTGGACTCTGATTACTCTGGAGGATAGAGTGAGGTTGATGGCTTTGCACAGCTCTGCCTCACTTAATTTCAATTCACTTGCAAGTTAAGGCATCACCCTTGTAATGCCATTGGTCCTCTTCTAGAATGATGGACAGCAGCTGTTATGTATAAATAGGATGTCCAGGCAGAAGGTTGAGTGGGTATAGAAGTCTATACCAAAATTGAAATGTACATAGCAGAGAAAGCCAAAAGTGTTAGCTCCCATTGGAGCCTATGAAGTAAAGAAAGGTAACAAATTCAAGGACTGTAGTTTTCTGAACGGAGCGAGTCTTCTGGTCCTTCATAATCTGTAAGGCCCTAACTTCTTGCTCATCCTTCACTCTCAAAGAAGGCCAATGATATCACAAGGGTCATGTCTTAGACTTGCATGAGAACAAGATGTGGTGCATTTAGTGACAGAATTAAGAAATACAATATTTTCTTTCTAAAAACCAAAGTTCATATTTATTTTTACATTACTTTGAATTATAAGGAAAACCCCTATCTTGATATGAATCAGAGAGAGGTCAGCAGAACAACTGGTATAAGCTAAAGTGCCTTTCTTCTTTCTTTTGAACAATCTCTGTTCTAGGCTTTTGAAATTATAGCTAGGAAGAAAAGGATTGATACTCTTGCTCAATTTCCTTCGGTTCCACCTCCATTTCCTATTTGGAATCAATTTAAGAGGGCTCATCTCTCTTAAACACGATGCATAGAGTCACAGAGAAGCAAATTCCAGGCCACTCCTTTCACTGGTACTAAAATTCATGGGGACTCTACAAGTTGGCTCTTTAGCAAGCCCCATTTTCCCCCTTATTGAGGTAAGAGGTAGAGAGAAGTGTGCCTCAGCCTAGAGTAGTATTATACATTGAGAGTAACTATATAAGTCCCCTGGGGAGAAAATGGGAGGGAAGCCTATCAGAGGGGATGATTGACTTTATGGCAACTCCATATTCTTTTCTAATATGAACAGGGGAAGTGATATTCTCAAACACTGTAGTAATATGTCAGAAAGACCAGAATATCAGTCCTTGTTCTATAAGCTAGAATGAGTCTTTTCTCTTTTAATGTTAATTAAACATTATTAATGCTAATAAGACATCTCTGTTAATGTTTTATTAACATGAGTACTTCCAGTAAGCACTAAGAGCTTACAGATTAAAGTGAGGATACTCCTTTTGGAAGGATCATAATAGGCTATCATTTCCAGCTATCACCTGATGGGACAAATCAAATCAAATCAGAGAGTACTTTTCAGAAACACTTAAAATTGTGCCCAGGTTCTTGTAACAGCCTTGTTGCTCAGATATCCAAGTTACATATATGAGCTTCAGTTTTCCATAGGGGGGATAGTATTTTAGGACAGTTTGGTCATCATTTTTATCCCTCTTTGCTGCTTCACAAATTCACTGCCTCAACAGGCAACTTGTAAAATTATGATCCAGTTCTGTTGCTGTTGCAGCACAGCTAGTGGTGGCTGTTGCTGCTCCGGGACCCCCCCCGCCCCGCCCACCATGGAAGGGATAGGTGAGGAGCCCCCAACATTAGCTGTCCTGCTTGATCATTGCCATTTCTCTCAGATCACCTTTAACAACGTGGAGAAGTTTTACATTCCTGGGGGAGACATCAGATGCCATTACACCCTCACCCAGGAAGGAAGGACTGGGTTGGCATCTTTAGGGTAGGATGGAAGATAACCCGAGAATATTACACCTTTATGTGGGCTTCTTTGCCTGCTAACCCTAACAGTAAATCATCCTTGCAGCAACAAGTGCAGTTTAAAGCTTACTACCTACCCAAAGATGATGAGTATTATCAGTTCTGCTATGTGGATCAGGATGGGGGGCCAGTGCCCCTTTCCAGTTCCGTCCAGAAAGTGAGGAGGATATCTTAGTGGTCACCACTCAGGGAGAGGTGGAAGAGATTGAGCAACTCAACAAGGAACTTCACCAACAGAACCAGGAGTTGAAAGACAACTGTATTAGTCTCCAGAAAGAGAACTAAGACATGCACGCTGAGCTCCAAAAAACTCAGGATCTGCAGGAGAGACTAGAGTCTCTGACAGAGGCCAATATGACATTGGAGCAGAGAGTCAATGTCCTGAACGAAGAGAACAAGGGTCTGAAAGTAGAGAAGGGTTGTTGGGAGACAGAACTGCTTCAGCTTAAAGTGAAGAACCAGAATGTGGCCTCGGAAAATGAGAAAATGGATGTCAGGCTGAAGACCACTCTTGATCACCTTGATCAGCTTCAGGCACAGATTTCAGTTCAAGAGAAGGAAATGGAGAAACTGACTCAAGAAGACCAGGATAAAACGGAGCAGTTGGAACATTTGAAGAAGGAAAATGAAGAGCTACTTCTCAATCTGACTAAACAGAGAGAGCAGAAGAAGCTTGAACGGACTGGGGAGGAGATGAAGCAAAAGAAAACCACATTTATCCGGACACACCAGGAGCTCACAGACAAGATCAATGGCCTGATGAAGAGGCTGCATGACAGCAAGTTTTTCTGTCAAAAGCTACAGAGGGAGAAGAACACATGAGAAGGAGAAAAAGATCTCTTGCAGAAGGAAAATGAGAGGGTGCTGCATTATGTTTGTCAGGTTCCTGGTCCTAATCTCTCTAACCCTACTCCTTTTCAAGGAGCCTTAGAAAAAAACACTGGACTCATTTTTGGAAATCCTTATTCTGCTACCCAAGACATCCATGTCCCCATCCTGCCATCAATCAAAAAGTGCCCCATCTGCAATAGGGTCTTCCCTGGTGATGTGGAGGAAACCGTCTTCGAGTAGCACCTGCAGACCCATTTCCTGGACTGTCCATATTGTCATAAGGCTTTCTCAGAGATTGAGCAGCAGGTGTATGATGACCATGTGTTCTGCCACTTCTTTTAAAAAGTACCACAACTTCTTGGCCTCGGGGACAGTCGGCCAGAAAGTCCCTCTTAAGAGTAATGAGTCAAGATTGTTTCTAAACTACTAAATCCACTCAGTCCTTCTTTTCTCTGGGGATGGCGTCCTGATGACCCATCTTTGAGATACTTGTTAACCTTCATCCTTTTGAATCACTCTCTGTTAGCTCAGATAACGGCTTAGGCTTTACTAGCCTGTGGCCTCACTTTTCTTCAAAGAGATTCTGAGTTCACCCCAGAATGAGGCTGTCCTGGCTTTGCAGACCAGAGCCTGACTTGGGCACTGAAGTGATTAGCCCTTTCTGTTGCCTCACTGCTGCTGAATTAGTCAAACCAAGATGCAGCTGGTACAAATGAATTTGCACTGTTCTCTGATATAGCCCTGCATCTAGAAGTCAATGAAGGGAATGACTGAGAATTTCCTCCTGTTCACCTGCTGCTTTGGTCAGCCACATTTAGTAATGCAGAGAACTGATGCATCCAGGCTGTAGTCTAGCCATGTGAAGTAGCTTGCCCCAGAGTCTCCCTTGCTCATGGAAGTAACTTTTTGAAGCAAGTAGAGGGAGTTCTGTGACCTTGAGCACGGGAAATTTTCTGTTGAGATACCTCCAGCTTCTCTGGCTGTCACTTCTGATTTCAGTCTTTTTCTATGCAAATATACAACCCTTGTTTATAATGGCCTTTCATGGTGAGTTAATTTGAATTGAGTGGTTTAGAATTATTTTCCTGAGCAGCAGGTGGGTTTAAATTATTTTGGATAAACAAGAATAATCGATACCTTATACCTTAATCTCTTGATTGCTGAAGACTAATAAAATCTGCATCTGTTTCTGTAACTTTGGTGATTTAAAAAAAATTATGATCCAGTAAAATTCACTGCATCAACAAAGAAGAAAAGAGAAAGAAGGTATATCTTCTTGCCAGTCCTTCAATGCCTTTCCATTATATATTTAGGGATATATACATACACACATATAAATTGGGAGCTTAACTATCTAAAGCTATAGCACAAGAAGAAAAAAAAAGATAGAATCTCAAGAGTTTGGTACTATCTGATTTCTAAAATCACTATCAACTCTTAAGACTCCATCATTCTATGATTCTACTCAGATGAACCTTCCTGATTCCAGGCCTGTGGTACTGTAATGGAAATGCAGATTTAAAGATCTTCCCTGCCCCTAGCTTAAGTGCACCTGGAGCCTGTGGTGGGAGGCTTGTTTTTCAGGAAAGCCCACACCTTGATACTTTGTGATTGGGCAGTGGGTCAAGGAGGTTGTTACATTCTCTGAGCCAGGAGAAGGCTATATAAACCCTGAGGAGAGAGGCTTTGCTTTGGGGCTCACTTTGAGAAGTGTTGTGTGATTTAACCAGATGAGACTCTGGGAAGCTGTTGTTGAGAGCCCCCCGGCTTTGAAAACCCAGATGTTGATGCTTCCCTCTCTGGTAACTGTGATTTGGTATTGATATATTGGTAGGACAGTTTGGAAGCCTGTCTGTTTGATCTGTAAGTTCTGTAACTCTGAAGTTTGGGGTGCTGACCTTTTTCCCCTGAACTAGATAATGTGTGTTTGTTTGATTAAAGTAAGCTTGTTAACCCATTTTGAGTTGCTTTCCTTTTGAAAAGCAGATCTAAGAACCTATGTTGGCAGTCACCCTGGGGATATTGGGGTGCTTGCTGCTACAGGTACTCTATCCACTGTACCCCCTGGCTGCCCATTTACTCACACCAAAGCTCAAGGAAAGTAACAAGAATCAGCATATGTAAATATTGTAAAAGTTCTCCTCCCAAGCCTCATTATGTATGTTGCTGAAATAGTCTTATACAGGGTCATAAATCTAGATCTGGAAGGAAGTTTCAAGGGAATCTAATGCAATCACTTCATTTTGCATTAAGGAAACTGAAGTCCACAAAAGTTAAGTGGATTGCTGTAAAGCCAAACACGAGCAGCTTTCCAGAAGAATGCTACTGTGAATAGGTTTTCAAGATCCTGATTACACAGTATAAGTGAACACTCTATTCAATAACAAATCAGAACAAAACATTCACAGAAAATCAAAATACGGTATTCACAACAATTTATCACAGAAAATGGCCACATAGTTTTCACCACAGTGTGTAGCAGCAAGCACCCCAATATCCCCAGGGTGACTGCCAACACAGGTTCTTAGATCTGCTTTTCAAAAGGAAAGCAACTCAAAATGGGTTAACAAGCTTACTTTAATCAAACAAACACACATTACCTAGTTCAGGGGAAAAAGATCAGCACCCCAAACTTCAGAGTTACAGAACTTACAGATCAAACAGACAGGCTTCCAAACTGTCCTACCATTATATCAATACTAAATCACAGTTACCAGAGAGGGAAGCATCAACATCTGGGTTTTCAAAGCTGGGGGGCTCTCAACAACGGCTTCCCAGAGTCTCATCTGGTCAAATCACACAACACTTCTCAAAGTGAGCCCCAAAGCAAAGCCTCTCATCAGAGTTTATATAGCCTTCTCCTAGCTCAGATTGTAACAACCTCCTTGACCCACTGCCCAATCACAAAGTATCAAGGTGTGGGCTTTCCTGAAAAACAAGCCTCCCACCACAGGTTCCAGGTGCACTTAAGCTAGGGGCAGGGAAGATCTTTAAATTTGCATTTCCATTACACAGTGGTCATACAGTTTTGAACAAAGTATAATCAATTTAGTTAATCAATCACTTAGTAATTCAATCTTTCAATCAACTCAATCATTCAATCAATCATCCTTAAGGAGGCTTTCCTCCTCATGGATCACAAAATACAATAGTCAAAGTTCTCCATTCATGGGGCACACTAAGTTACAATATTAGTCACTACTCAGCACTCTCTTAAGGGATAGTATAAAATATACAGGCTATCCACCCCTCAGTCACTAATAAGTTACAATCTTCTCTGTCAGTACACAGTATCCAAATTAAGTCTTTTTTCAGCTTGACGGGAGGTAGGCTCTCAGATTCCCTGGATCCCCTTCCATAGTCCCAGAAGCTACCTGGATTCACCAAATCATCACCTCGGTTCAAAGGCAGACAGCTCCCAGCTCCTTGTCCAATTCTCCATGCAGTCCCTGTTCCATGCTGAAACTCACAGTGTCCAGTCCACCTTAAATCCTTCACAGTCTCTGTTCCTGGGAAGTCAAGGCTTAACAAAGCCACAAACAGGTTCATGAAAAGTACCAGTATCACAGTCATGTCTCCTCAGTCTTTGGCAGTTCCCAGGAGAAGCTGGTAGCTCCCCAGCAGAAGCTCCAGCTGGTTCCCAGAATAAAAGTCACTTCACTCAGATTCCCAAAATCAAAATCATTCTCTCCAGCCTGGGCCTTTCCCCTTCAGCCTCCTCAGCAACAGCTGCTTCTGCCTCCATGAAACTTATCCCAAGTAGTTCTGACTCTCCCCCTCTGGGGCTTTTCCTGATATACAGTATTGCTCCTCCCTTTGCAGCCCCTTCCTGTTATATCTGCAACAGGAGTTCATACCTTCTATTTCTTTAACAGAGGCTTAATTTGAACTAGGTGCTAAATACCTCTTAGCTTTCCAATACAAAGGGATCTTTACCTTTCATTACCATTACAAGAGCCCAGAGGCAAGATTTGAACCCAGGTTCCCTAACTCCAAATCCCACTTTTTTTTGCTTTTTGGAGGGCATTTGGGGTTAAGTAACTTGCCCAAGGTCACACGGCTAAGCTTTGTTTGTGTGTGCGTTAAGTGTCTGAGGCTGGATCCGAACTCAGGTCCTTCTGACTCCAGGGCTGACGCTCTACTCACTGCGCCACCTAGCCGCCCCTCAAATTCCACTTTTTTTACTTCATTTCACTGCCTCCCAAAGGCCAAGTGGAAAACAGGTGTTTCTCCAAATTGATATCAATCATTAAATCTCCTCTGTAATAGAGTTCTATCCACTGCACCATCTAGTTGCTTATTATTACTTATTACTCTAAGGAAAAAAAGAATTCCCTTGATGCTAATAACAATAATCACCATAGCTATCTTGCATAAGAGAGCCAGCTCTCTTATATGGCTCAGTGGAGAGAATGCTGGGCTGGAGTCAAGAAGACCTGAGATCAAATGTGGCCTCAGATGGGCACTGGCTGTGTGACCCTGGGCATGTCTCTTAATCTCTCTTTGCCTTAATCCACTGGAAAAGGAAATGGTAAACTATTCCACTATCTTTGCCAAGAAAACTCCAGAAGGGGTCATGAAGAGTCAGACACAACCAAACAAAAACAAACACAAAAACATTTATAAAGTGCTTACTGTATTGCCAGGCACTGTGCTAAGCTCTTTATAATTATTCTCAATAATTGTGTTATAATTATTGAGCCTTACAACAACCCTGGGAGGTAGGTGATATTATTATCCCCATTTTACAGAGGGGAAAACCAAAACAAATAGAGGTTAAGTGACTTGCCCAGGGCCACACAGCTAGTGAGTATCTGAAGTTGGGTTTGAACTTACATCTTCTTGACTCGAGACCCTGTGCTCTAACAGCTGTTTGAATCGCAATACATTACAAAAATAATTTAAAAGGAGTGTACTGAGATGGGCAGCTAGGTGGAACAGTGGATAGAGCACTGGGTTTGGAACCAGGAAGACTTCTCTTTCAGAGTTCAAATATGACCTCAGATACTTACTAGTTGTGTGCCCCTAAGCAAGTCACTTAACACTGTTTGTCTCAGTTTCCTCAACTATAAAATGAGCTGGAGGGGAAAATGGCAAACTATTCCAGCATCTTTGCCAAGAAAACCCCATATGGGGTCACAAAGAGTCAGACAGGACTGAATCAACTAAACAACAACTCTGATAGAAAGAACATCATCTGGACATGAGTGCGAGTTCAGGACACACTACTTAATTTGAAAAAGTTTCTTAAATCCTCAGCTTCAATTTTCTCACTTTTCAAATTTCAAATGGGGTGGGAAGAGTTGAATTAGACAATGCTTCCAATTGTATAAATAAACAGTGGGATCTCCTTCATGATATCTGTCCCCTCAAAAACTGAAAGTGACTATAGATTGGAGCTACATTTGCTCCCTGCCTTTAAATAAACTATCAAGGTATCTTTGGACTTAATGTCCAAATGGTCTGACAGGAGAAAAAAAAAACGAGGCAGTCAGAGGAAATGTAACTGAGGCAACCTCACTGCACCAACAAGCGGAAGGGGAAAAAAAAGTTTGTGGTTTCACAACAGAGAAAATGTTTAAATTTGCCGAGAGGACAGAATTGGGTGGCTGCATCAACGAGCAGAATAGCCCAGCTGGCCTGCTGGAGATCTCCTGTCATTCCTGGAGACAAGGCCGGAGAGAAGGCAAAGAATGCACAGAGGACAAAAGATGTTTCTGTAGCAGGCGAAGAGGGTTTTGCTGTCCTCGGTAAGTCCCAAGTCTCTTCTCCCCTTGCTCTGGCTATGGCCAGGGTGGTGGCTTCTGCTGAGTCTCTGTCATTTCCTGATTTTAGAGACACATCTGTTGGCATTTGTCCCCATGTATTAACCCTTTGGCTTAGAAATGTATTGAACTGCTGATGTCTCACAGAACCAAAGGGTCATTCTAATATTTCAAACTTCTCCAATGGGCTAGGGTTACTACTGCCTTTAGTCACGTTATTTGGGCCCTTTGTTTATCATTGATGTGATAGCTCTGCAAAGCATACTAATGTGTGCTTCCTGCTCCCAGAAAAGATACTTGCAAACACAATAGGTATAAAGATTGTAGCATTGATGTTGGGAAGCTCCCAAATGAGGGGATGCCTTTCACCAATTCAGATTGGTACCTTCTCTGAAATTTAGAGTTTTTGAGAGTTGCCTGGGTCTCTGAGAAATTATGTGACTTGATATGTTATGTGGCCTTGATCACAATCATACAGACAGTGAGTGTCTGCAGAGGGATTTGAACTCTGCTCTTCCTTGCTCTAACATATCTATCTACTATATTACCTAGTGTCTCCCTCTGCACAGACAATAAAGGGACAGACAAAAGCATGCTTTCCTTCTTCTACCAATATTTCAGAAAGCAAATGGTCTAATTAATTTTAGATTGGATCTGAATCACTCTTTCCATATTTTTAGATCCTACTGAGAATTATTCTGAGTAGCAGGAAATAGACACTCTAGGTTTGGTTTTGTGGAGACACCTGGAATGTAGTGGAAAAGGTGACGACCTGCCTTTTGACTGTGGCTTGAAACATTTTAGGTGGTTTAAGTGGGAACACAACCTCCCACTCCTGAGTCTCACTTATCTCATTTGTAAAATGAGAATCATTGCATTACTTGGGGTTGTTGTGAGGCAAGTCCTTTGTAAACCTTATTTGTTCATGAGATCACAGCCTTAGTCTTAGAAGGAATTTGGGGTCAAGGTCTTCTTTTGGGGACAATGTCTCAGGGTCTACTTTCACCATACCCCTCCCACCCCCAACATTTTAAAATACAGGAAATCAGATTAAAGTGAACATCAAAGGCAGCCTTGAGAAGATAAAGAAGATGAGAAGGTCTAAGTGTAGCCTGAGATGGCTGTAGAAAGGGGTGGAGTTGAGGTAGGTAGAGTCCCACTTCTTTGTCTTGGAGGTGTGTGAAATTTGTTCTCTGATTATATATAAAATTCAGGCCCTGTTTTTGTTTTTGTTGTGGTTATTGTTTTTTTTGTTTTTGCATGTGCTACAGAGGTGACCTTTTCCTCAAGACTCTCTCTCTCCCAGTTACAATCTAGTTCCTAAAATAGGAAGGTGGTAGGGAGAGAAGGTTGAAAAAGAAAAAAAACACCTTGTAAAGTCCAGAAGGATAAGGCAATCCCTGTGAGTTCATCAATACAGGTAACTCCAGAAGGGCAGCTAGATAGCATAGTAGATAGAACAATGGGCTTGGAATCAGGAAGACCTGAGTTAAATCCATCCTCACACTTACTAGCTCTGTGACCCTGCTCAAGTCACATAACCCTGTTTGCCTCAGTTTTCTTATCTATCAAATGGGTCTGAGAAGTGGTTTGCCACTCCAGTATCTTTGCCAAGAAAACCTCAAATTGGGTCATGTAGAGTTAGAAATGACTAAACAGGGGCGGCTAGGTGAGTAGAATGCCGGCCCTGGAGTCAGATGGACCTGAGTTCGGACCGGCCTCAGACACTTAACACAAACAAACAAAAACCTAGCTGTGTAACCTTGGGCAAGTTACTTAACCCCAATTGCCCTCCAAAAGGCAAAAAAAGAAATGACTAAACAACAATTCCATTTATGCTTTTTTGTTATCAATGACATTCCAATTTCATCTTTATTCCATGCTAAACTCCAGATGCCCTCAACTTCTGAGTCCCTCAAAGGAATTGTAATGGGGTTGAGGGAAGAGATTCCTCAATATTTGCTAACCAGACTGGAGAAAAAACAAACAAACAAACAAACAAACAAAAACAACAACTTTTTATTTGCCCTAGAGAAGCAAGGGAAGATGGAGGAGTGTCTGAGCCAGTCTTTCTGTTGGACTTAGTGAGATAACATCTGTCAAGTGCTTTTCAAAGCTTAAAATTCTTAGTTTTAGTCATATGCAGAGCTGGGCCTAAGTGCACAGGAATTTAAAAACACCAAAACCACACCTCCAAAAATAATACATCACAAAATTCAGATGGCGGACTAGACTAGCTTTGCTATGACTAAGAGTCTTTGTGGTTCAAAGATAACTAAGATGACTCCGGAGAACCAATTGAGGTGAATGTCAGAGCCCAAGGGCCACTATTGTTTACTTTCATTTCAGATTGGCAATCTTGGTTAAGCATATTTAAGTAGTCCAACTCACTGGAACTCCCAGTTCCACCCCTTCAAGACAAGTGACTGGCAAATACTCATAAAGGATTTGGTGTTTTTGGTAGGGAAGTTACCAGATTATATCCGGATGCCAGCATAGCCTCAAACCAATCATCTTGATTTCTATTTCATAATCCTGTTGGAAGGCATTAATATTCAGAATGATGACCTAGAGGTACTGTAAAATTGTAATGGTAGCCAGCATCAGTAACGCCAGCTGATGGATATCTTGTGCTCAGGAGTTTGGCCAGTGGGTTAGGCCAACCAGATGTCCTAAATGTGGCCTTAATATAATGAAGCTCTAGAAGGAGAAGGGGGGCATTAAGTTGTTGTTGCTTAGTTACATCTGACACTTAATGACCCCACTTGGGGTTTTCTTAGTGAAGAGTGATTTGCCATTTCCTTCTCCAGATCTCATGAGGAAATGATGCAAACAGAGTTAAGTGATTTGCCCAGGGTCACACAGCTAGTATGTATCTGAAGCTGGATTTGAACTCAAAAATGTGAATCAGGCCCAGCACCCTATCCACTGCACCACCTAGTTAGTTACATGTTAGATTTCCTAAGGAAGGGCAAATGGGCCCAGGTTGGAAACAAGAAATGCATATTAGAGTGGGGCCAGGTCTATGAGGAACTCCTACAATTACAGTCTGGATGAAATACAGGCTTTAAAAAGATGAAATAATCCCAAAAAGAAAACTCCCAGGAATATTATAGCCAGGTTCTAGAATACCCAGATCAAGGAGAAAATACTACAAGCAACCAGGAAGAAACAATTTCAATATTGTGGAAACACAATCAGAATAGCACAGGACCTGGCAGCTTCTGCACTGAGGGAATGAAGGGCATGGAATATTCCAGAGGGCAAAAGAGCTGGGAATGAACCCAAGGGTGTCCTACCCAGCAAAACTGAGTATTTTGTTTCAGGGGAAAATATGGTCATTCAGTGGAATAGAGGACTTTCAAGCATTCTTGAGGGAAAAAACAGAGTTGAATAGAAAATTTGACATTCAGACACAAGAAGCAAGAGATGCCTGAGAAGGTAATCAGGGAAAAGAAATCAAAAGGAACTTATCAAAGTTGATCTATTTACATTCCTACATGGAAAAACAATAACTGTGACTGATGAAACCTCTCTCAGTATGAAAATAATAGAAGAAGGGTATATGGTCATTTGAATACATATGTGAATGTGTGTATATATATTTACAGTTATACATGGATAGAGGGCATAAGTTGAATTTGTTGGGAAGGGATGATACTTAAGGGGTGAAATTATGAGGTGAGAGAGGAAAGTGGCAAGAGGAGATGGGGAGAGACAGGGTAGGGTAAACTCATGTAGAAGAAGCAAGGGGAAGTGGCTGCAGGGTAGGGAAAGAATAGGAAGGCAAAAAGGCAAAACCACATTCTCATCGAATTTGGTTCAGGGAGAGAATGACATACATACTAAATGGGATATCTCAACCTGCAGCAGAATAGGGGGAAGGGGGATGAGAGGAGGGATGATGGATGGGAGGGCATTCTTAGAGGGAGGGGAGGTTGGAAGTACCCACTATAGAAGAGGGACAGGATCAAGTAGGGAATGGACCAGGTCGGGGGTGGGATGGGTGGGAGGGAATTATAAGCAGCCTTTTACAATATATCTACTATGGTAATGTTTTGCATAGCTAGACATGTACAACATATACTGAATTACTTATCTTCCCAGAGGGAATGGATGACAAGGGAGGAAGGGAATGGATATGAAATTCGAGGTCTTAAAATTAAATGTTTCAAATATATATAAATACTATTATTAATACTCTTTTGCATGTAATTGGGAGATAAGATGTGCAGGCATTGGGGCACAGAGACTCACCTTGCTCTGATGGAAAAGTCGAAGGGGATATGGGAGAAGATATGGGAGAGGGCAGATTGGAGGAAGCAATATCTTGTGGGACTGCTATTCTGGGAGGCTGGGTAGGGGAAAAATGGGGGAAAAAATTGTAACTCAAAATCTGGTGGAAATGAATGATGTAAAACAGAAGTTAATTAAGCATTTGTTTAAAATAAAAAAAAGATGAAATAAAATAAGATAGTTCTAAGATTCTGAATCATCGTGGAAAAGATTGAACTAGCTTCAGAATGCTACAAGCTACTATAAAGAAGGGGAAAAAAAAGTACTATATTTTGCCAATGAGGAAGGATTCCTGCTTGACTCTTGGATAACAACAACAAAAAAACATATATATTTATAGGCTTCTTGTTAATTGGCTTTTTACACCTTCCCTTTCCTCAACTAATATTATGCCAAAAACCAATTATCAACCACGTGGTTGGTAAGAGGGAAGGTAGAGCATCCAACAAATCTTTTGTAACCTTTACACTACACTTATCATGACTCTGAAATTCCCCACCCACAGTCTCACTTCTGAGCAGTGGAAAGATTTAGGGGAAGTGGTGCCATCAGCAGTAAAGCACTGCCTTGGGAAACATTCATCTGAAAACACAGTAATAACTCTGTGTCTCACATCACACATGCTAAACACACATAGAGGTACAAAATGTTATATTCTCACTGCATTCACTTTTTCCAGGGAATAAAAAAAATTATTGGCATGTCATGTACACTAGAGAAAAAGAACTTAGGGTGATAATAGTTCCTACTCTTCAGGTTTGATGAGTTGAAAAGTTCTAGACAATAACTTGATGTCCCTTACTTGGGACAGCTGCCTCTAAGCTCCAAAGCACTTAAGAATATTCCCTGAGTATTACATAGAAGGGTATCTAGGTACTGTGGATACAGCACTGGGTCTACATTCATGAAGACATCTTCCTCAGTTCATATCATATATTCATTCCATATATTCAGACACTTACTAGCTGTGTGACTCTGGGCAAGTCACTTAACCTTTTTTGCCTCATTTTGTCATCTGTAAAATGAACTAGAGAAGACATGGTAAACCACTCCAGAATATTTGCCAAGAAAACCTCAAATGCATTCACAAAGAGTCAGGCATGACCGAAATGACTGAATAACAACATTGCCTAGAGACTGGGACAGATAGTTATAAAAATGGAAGGGTTGTCCTAGGCCATGTAGGTCAACACCCTCATTTTATAAATAAGGAAAGTGAGGACTAGGAAAGTTAAGTGACTTATACAAGGTCTCATAGCTAGTTATTGTCAGAGATAGGATTTGAACCCAGTTTCTTTGACTCCTGAGCCCCTGTTCTTTACATTGTACTATATTAATGATGGTCCTTGTATTTTTTGGTTTTGGTTTTGGGGTTTTTTTGCTTTTTGGAGGGCAATTGGAGTTAAGTGACTTGCCCAAGGTCACACAGCTAGTAAGTGTTAAGTGTCTGAGGCCAGATTTGAACTCAGGTCCTCCTGACTTCAGATCTGGTGCTCTATTCACTGCCCCACCTAGCCTCCTCACCTTATATTTTTTAATATTTTCTTTACTTAAGTCTTCCTCCAATGGCTCATTATGTTGAGGTCTGGGGGCTTTAGGGGTACTTGAAACCCCAAAATACGGACACACCGGGTCCTGTCAAATGAATTTGACTCAAGTCTTCTCTCAACCAAAGTAAGACAAAGTTTATTAAGTATTCGCCATAATGGGTAGACTCTTAAGGAGCCTAAGTATTTGTGATGACAAGTGGGGCCAGAATAATCTGACACAGAATAAGTCTGCACTAGATTGAATCTCAGCACCTTCATGGAGGCAAGAAGAATCTTATATACAAAAAGACTGTGGGAGGGATCTAGGGGTGGTCTAGAAAAGGGTTTTGGGGAGGGTCTTGAGGAGGAGTCTAAGGAGGATTTTTGATAGAACTGAGGTCAAACTCCAGGAATGGGATTAAGGGTGGGAAATAACTGCAGGCTACCTGGAGATGACAGACAATAGAGGTCTAGCTAGTTTCACAGTAACAGATTTGGGTATAGATATTTTGATAGGATCAAGGATAGGAAGTAGCTGGAAAATGGAGGGCTAGGCTATGTTAAGAGTAACAGAGATTTGGAACTAGTAATAATGAAAGGCTTATGGCCTCAGGCAAATGCCTCATCGAGTGGGAAGATTCAAGGGGGTTCCCAAAGCCTAAACCCCATCAATTATAGCATAGAAGTCACTGTGGGTCATGTCAGTGGAGCATAAGCCCTGACTACAAGGCTGAAAAGGCTTCAGGTATAGACCTGGTACCCAGCTATATGTCTTGAGACCAGCTATGCTGCTTGAGGACCAGCCCAAGTTCAGAGGGGCTCATTTCTACACTTTCCTAAAGGTAATGACTTCTTCAGCCTCAACAATTCTCAAAGACTATCTTCTAAGTGATCATCATGATCTGCATAGGCGGAGAGAATGGGGCCAAAATGAGGTCATTGATCCTTACCCAAAGTTCTTGGGAAAGATGCTATGGCTCAAAACTATGCAAGTCTATATATTTTCCCTTGGAAGCAAAGTTCTCATAGAGGAAAACATTCCTCACCAAGGGTGTGGTACCCTACTCTTCATAAAAAATAATCACGAATTCTCTATTTGACCATCCATAAATAACTTACATACATGTTGTAGCTATATACATGAATGATAGCTTGGACATATTCTAACTTATTATGTATAATTTTGTTTAGAGTGATATAATATTTTGGGGTAGTATACAAAATTCTGAATTTATTTTTTCATAATCTCTTACTTATTGGAGGAGACAACATAGCAAAAGTGAAAAGAAGACCCTCACTGGGCCCATGAAAGAGATTCGGGGAGAAATGCTTGATAACTTTTTGCAGACTGGTCCAAGGACATTTATTTTGATGGGTTTTTTCTCTTATGTTATAGTTAAATTAGGAACTAGGGACCAAATGATAGGTTTTTGTTTTTACTTTACTAAGGAAACAATTCTTAAAAACAGTTTGGATGATATGTGTGTGTATGTTACCTGCCAAGTGTGGTGGGTGAAAGATGAAATGACTGAGGAAACAAAAGTTCAGTCTTTTGAGCATATTGATTTATTAAATCACTGTGACCTTTAAAAAATCCAAGAGACATGATTTCTGGATAAGTAGCCATTTTATTCATAATGTCAGCATTTTCATTTAACAAAAAAGGTCAGAGATGGCTGGACCTATGGTAACAAACTCTAATTATGTCATTTTCTTCCAAGTTACCCCCAGCCTTGGGCAATTTATTCAAAGAACTTCATCCCACCCAAACCTGAATAGAACACAATGGGTTTCCCCACCTGGGTGGGGTCTGAACAAGATTGGTAAGAAAGGAGGGAGACTCTGGATCTCCCCAAATCTTTGGTTATTAATAATCATTTCTCTCACAGTGCCTGGTAATTGCCCAGCAAACTGGGACCAGACCTCCTCTGCTTAGATCTGGATTACAAATATAGGGGGATACAGATTTTTATACATTAAAAACAATCAATAAAACCAATAAATTAAAAGGAACCATAAAACATTAGGTAATCTTATTTCCAATTAAATAAAAGATTAGGAACTTTTCAAGTAGGGAGAGTAAACAAGTTCAATTCCTGGACATCAGAAAAGGAGGTATCCCCCCTCACCCTCAGAGTCTGTAAATAATCAGTATAACATAGGTCCTTTATGCACCAGGTAGAGATAGTCCTCCAATAGTTTGGGGTGTAGGGGGTGTTCAGGGAGGACTGGTACCTCTGGTGTGAGGGCTACTGATGCTTTCCACCTTTGGTGTCCACCTGTTCCACCCAACTCTCACCTGTGGCTCCAAGAAGCTGTAACATGAACAGCAACTGCACCCCTGTAAATCATTTTGGCAAATGGGCTAAACCAGGTTGGGGTAATCAAGGAATCTCAAACCCATTGGTGAGTTAGGGGATATCTACCCCAAGCACATGAAGACTTCCCTTGGTGGAACTGGTGGATGGCCATGAAGGCAGCTGAAGCAGGCAGTGTGGGAGCACTCAGAGCTTGGTTAGACATTGAAGACACCATGGTCATCTACTTCATCTTGAGCCATCATCAGACATCTTGACTCTGTCTTGTCACTGAACTGTGATGATTCTGGAGGAGAGAGTGAGGCAGACAACTTTCTGCAACTCTGCCTCATTTAAATCCAATTTATCCACCAATCAAAAGATATCACCCACACCATTTTAACATTATACCTATCTCAAAGTCCTGTGGTGACAGGCAGTGACAAAGGAGGAGGTTCAGATATACTGGGAGCTGTAGTCACAATCCTACACACAGGCAGCCCAGGTCTTAGGGTCATTTCTTACTGGAAGCAGCAGTGGAATTTAACAGCTCTCCAGATATTGAGCTCACCTAAAAATTGTCTGCTTACTCAACCTTGATCTGATTACTGGAGCAGGTGGGGAATCCCACTCTGTGGTCAAAACACAAAAAACTGTACAAAAAAATCTGAAAGATGATTCCACTCACCATCAGCACATGGAATGTGAGCACACTTACAGACAACACAAAATCCCATAGACCTGAAAAATGAAAGCTCTTGTTGCAAGAGAACTCAGCAGGTATCACATCCAAATAGCAGCCCTGAGTGAAATAAGGCTGGCAAATGAAGGCTGGCTTACTGAAGTTGGAGCTGGATACACATTTTTCTTGGAGAGGCCACAGTGAAGGGGAACACTGTGAAGCTGACGTAGGTTTTTCGATCGAAACTAATCTACTCAACAAGCTGGTATGCCTGCCAAAAGGAGTGAACAACAGGCTCATGACAATGTGATTGCCACTTGCAGAAAAATGTCATGCCATCATCATCAGTGCCTATGCTCCCACCATGATGAACCCTGATGAGGCCAAAGAAAAATTTTATAAAGACCTAGATACCCTTATCATCAATGTGCCGAAAGAGGACAAGCTTATAGTTCTGGATGACTTTAATGCTAGAGCAGGCTCAGACTACCAAACTTGGTAAGGAGTCCAAGGGAAGAATGGCATTAGAAATAGCAACAACAAGGGTCACTTACTACTGAAGACTTGTGCATCTCATGATCTTCTCATCACCAACACTGTCTTCCATTTACCCAAATGCAATAAAACTTCATGGATACACCCTTGCAGCAAACATTTGACTGTGATTTTAAGGAGAAGAGACAGACAAGATGTGAGAGTGATGAAGGCAATGTGTGGTGCAGAGTGCTGGACTAATCATAGACTTATCCTTTCCAAGCTAAATATTCATAATCATCAAAAGTGGTGCCCCCAAGGCAAAATGACTACCAGAAGAATCAGTGTCAACAAATTTGAGCTCTTCTCTGAGCAGAAACAGTTTGTTGTTAGCTTGGAGGGAAAGTTGAGTCAACACACAGTTGTCAATATCAGAGCAGAAAAGGATTCGGCAGTTTTCAGAGATTTGGTGTATAGCACTGAACGTGATTATCTGGGTTAGAACATTCACAAACACCAAGACTGGTTTAATGAAAATGAGGGGGAAATTCAGAAGCTGCTAAATGAAAAGCAAGAACTCCACAGGATGTACCAGCAAGATAGTTCATCCATCTCTAAGAAGACAGCATTTAATTCCATCAAAAATAAAGTACAACCAAAGCTTAGAGAGATGCAGGATTTCAGGCTCAGTAAGAAGGCATTATGAAATTTAGTTTTATGCTGATAGTAACAATTCAAAGCACTTTTATGATACTACGAAGGTTATTTATGGGCCAAAGACCTACAGTACATATCAACTACTCATTGCTGACAGAGCAACATAGATTAGAGATAAGGACATGACCTTAGAGAGATGGGCTGAACACTCCCATAGTGTTCTCAACAGACCATCATCAATAAATGCTGGGGCCATTGACCATTTACCTCAGGTTGAAGTCAATCCCTCCCTAGCTGAAGCTCTAACTGAAGAAGTTTTGAATGTCATTAGGCTTCTTTCGTGTGGCAAAGCATCTGGTCCTGAATCTATTCCAGCTGAGATTTACAAGATAGAGGGTCCAGTGCTCATACAAAAGTTGACTGAAATTTTCCAGGTTATATGGCAAGAGGAGGTTATCCCTCAGGAGTTCAAGGATGCCTCCATTGTCCATCTTTATAAAGGCAAAGGAAATAGACTGTCCTGTGATAATCACAAGGGGTGTCTCTCTCTTAGTCATTGCTGGCAAGATTCTTACCAGAGTCCTCCTTAATAGACTGATTTGTCACCTGCAAGATGGTCATCTACCTGAGAGCCAGTGTGGCATCAGAAAGAGCTGGAGAACAGTCGATATAGTGTTTGCTGCCCAATAACTCCAGAAGAAATTCCAGGAGCAGAAAGTATACAACATTTATAGATCTGACCAGGGCCTTTGATACTGTCAGTTGTGAGGGCTTATGGAAAATTATGTTAAAATTTGTTTGACCAGAGAAGTTTATCCACATTGTATGTCAATTTTGTGATGGCATGCTTGCCTGGGTTCTAGATAGTGGACAGTGCTCTCATGCCTTCCCAGTCACCAATGGAGTGAAATAAGGCTGTGTGCTTTCTCCTATGCTTTTTAGCATGATGTTTTCAGCCATGTTGTCAAATGCTTTCAGTGAGGATGAACACGGCATCAAAGTCAGCTTCATGGTAAATTCTTCAAGTTGAAAAGGCTATAAGCCAAGACTAAAGTGGAGGGAGTGTTGGTGCATGATTTTCTGTTTTCAGATGATTGTGCACTCAATGCAGCCTCAGAAGCTGAGATGCAACAAAGTATGGACCAGTTCTCTGCTGCTTGTGCTAATTTTGGTCTAACAATTTATACCAAGAAAACACAGGTGCTACATCAGGCACCACCACACCATTCATATATGGCACCATTGATTATAGAAAATGGAGAAGTTTTGAATGCTGTGGATAAGTTCACTTACCTTGGTAGTATACTTTCCAGGGATGTACACATTGATAATGAGGTTGATATACACATTGCCAAAGCTAGCTCAGTGTTTGGGAGGCTCCAAAGGAAAGTATGGGAGAGAAGAGGTGTGAGACTGACTATCAAACTAAATGTCTACAGAGCTGTCATGCTGACCTCATTGGACACCTGTGAAATCTGGATAGTATACCAGCACCATGCCAGGAAAATAAATCGCTTCTATTTGAACTGTCTTAGGAAGATTCTGAAGATCACCTGGAAGGATAAGGTACCAGACACTGAGGTCCTTACTCAGACTAAACTGCCAAGCATTCAAACTCTGCTTCAGAGAGCGCAACTCTGATGGAGTGGCCATGTTGTTCAAATGCAAAACATACCCTAGCCAAAAAGACTATTTTATGAAGAACTCACATAGGGCAAGCGCTCACATGGTGGTCAGAAGAAGCGATACAAGGACACTCTCAAGGTCTCTCTCAAGAACTTTGAAATTGATTGTGTGACATGGCAGACACTGGCATGCCCTCATCAGAGAAGGTGCTGTGCTCTATAAGCAAAGCAGAACTGAAGCAGTTCGAAGGAAAAGGAGGATGCACAAATTTGGAGATTCCACCCCAAATGTTCTCACAGACTGTTTGTACCCAGCCTGTAGTAGAGCATTCCAGGCTCATATTTGTCTGATCAGCTGCAGTTGGACACAATGAAATTTACTTTATCATAGTGATGTTATTTTGGTCCTCTTTGAGAATGAAGGACAACAACCAAGAGGTAGTCCAGCTTCCCAGTCAAGCAGGACTAGGTTCAAACAATGCAATAAGATTGTCTCTCAATTCCCACAGCTAAATAAAGTTTTCTCACAATATAGAAATTAGACTAGACCTATAATTGAATAGATAGGGGACTTAGATGGCTTCAGAACTGAGTTGCAAGATGGAGTCAGTATAGTTCACTCAATTCCCACAATTAACCACTTTCTATCTTAATTCCCTCAACACCCTTAATTTTCTCTCAAAATAACTGTCATCAGTAACATGTGTATGATTGGCAGGATATCCTATGTAGAAATTTCAGTAATAAGCTGAATCTCTATAAGTTATAAATTGGGATGAGTCCATGTGCCCCAAAGTGAGTAGTAGTCTTTATTAGAAATGACCATCAAAAGGAAATGAGAAAGCAGTGTAGGAAAGGTGTGTAGATTCATTCATTTATTCCTAAAGATGTGATAAGCAAATAACCATTATATTATGAAACAAGCATCAGTAGTTATTGATTGAGTCATTATTACCTGCAAAACCTTATGGCAAGTATTATTGAGCCAGAGATGCAAGGCACAGTACCTGAATGAGTTGTTTTCCAGCATTCTCCTACTTTTGGCTCCTCACCACTGCCTGAGAGAATGAATCCCTCTCTTCCAAGGTTAGCTCAAGTTTTATCTCCTCCCACTTGCAATGTGAAATCAACTCGCATTTACTTAGTATATGTTTTCTTTCTTTTTTTTCTTCCCACCTTTCTTTCTTTCTTTCTCTCTCTCTTTTTTTCTTCTTCTTTCTTTCTTTCTTTCTTTCTTTCTTTCTTTCTTTCTTTCTTTCTTTCTTTCTTTCTTTCTTTCTTTCTTCTTTCTTCCCTCCCTTTTTTCTTTCCTCCTTTCTTTCTTTCTTTCTTTCTTTCTTTCTTTCTTTCTTTCTTTCTTTCTTCCTTCCTTCCTTTCTTTCTTTCATCTTTCTTTCTCGATCGATTGATCAATCTATCTGTCTGCCTATGTATTACATTTCTCAATAGAAGGTACACTTTCTGAGGTAAGGACAGTGGTTTTTGTCTTCCTATACCTGTCTAGCATGATGTATGGCACGTAGTAGTTTTATTTTTAAAAAGCCTTGTTGACTGACAGATCTGTACATTCTGGTTACTGAGGTGGGACATCTATTCAAAAGATAAATTAGCAAACAAAGTAACATATGTTAAGTGTCAAATTAGTAGTAGGAGCAATAAATTCTGCAGATTAGAGGTAGCTATGATCACTGGGCTGGGATAAGTAATGCTTCACAAAGATGGTAGCATTTGGCCACTGAAAAATGAATGTGCCTTAGATAAGAGGTAAGAGGGCATTCCATGTAGGAAAATAGCCTAAGAAAAGGTGCAGGGCAGGAACAGGCATGCCAGGTATGCCACAATTAGGGAGAGTGAAAAGAGTTCTTATAAAGAAGTGGGCTGAGATAAGATTAGAGAGGTAGGTTGGGGTTGATTTAAGGCAGACAATGAAGTGGGTGAACTCTTAATGTTAATTGACCACTTTCAGCTGAAAGAACACCAGTTGAAAATAATGGAAATCATCCCTGAAACATGAAGGAAATTTCCAAGATTTCGAGGGTCATTTGGGGAAAAGGACTCAAGGGTTTGGTTTCATATGCTATGTGGAATGTGTGTGTGTGTGTGTGTGTGTGTGTGTGTTTTAATTTTCTCTCTCTCTTCATAACATCTTTGCTAGATGAAAGGTCTTAATGGGGATTTAGGAGGGAACTTGTCTAAAGATAAGTATGATATAAAAAGAAAAGGTATCAATAAAATAAGATAATTTTAATGCTACTTTTACTGATAAACACACAAACACCTTGGTAAAGTAGAAAGAACAGTGCGTGGAGTTCTAATCCCAGCACTATCCCTAGTTTTATGACTTTAAGGAAGTCACTAAACCTCTACAGACTTCAGTTTCTTCCTTGTAGAATCAGGGAGTGGGAGAATTCTCAAGCTCAGGCGCTCTTAAGAATTCATCTCTAAGACCAGCAAATTAGTTCATTTTAAAGTGCTTAAGGAGCAGCCCTAGGATTCAGTTGGTTTATTGAATTAATTAATCAGTTCAGGCCTATAAATCCACAAATAGAATTCTGGGGGAAATTTAGGATCGTGTTGTAAGATGGTACTCGGAATGTGGATATGATGGAGGAGAATGATTTCTGGATCATATGGCAAACTATACAGCTGTCATCTCAGTTCATTAACTCTATTGTTTCTGTTATCAAAAACAATGAAGATAATCACATTCAAAGCTCCAAATCACTTATAGACACCTCAAAAAAGGCCTCGAAGTAAAGAATTAGAAACCCACTGGTATTCCAAAATGAGTTCCAAGTAAAACAAGTATACTGCCCATGCGGTGCCGAGAAGTCACAAAGAAGTAGATGGGGTTGGAAGGATAGCACCCATATAACCTTGTAAGAAGGGTACTCTTGCTTCCAGATTGATGCTCTCTCTCTGCCTCTCTCTGTCTTGATCTCTCTTTCTCCTCTCTGTCTCTAGCTCTGTGTCTATCTCTCTGTCTGTCTCTCTGTCTTAGTCTCTCTCTCTGTCTCTGTGTCTGTTTCTCTATCTCTGTCAGTCTGTCTGTCTCTCTCCTTACCAGCCCATATAGCTGAAAATGATGTAATTAAGGATTGCCTCTTCTGGAGGCACAGTCTTTTTGCCTTTGGATTGATCAATATTAAGGGGCAGTGATTTTGGTTGAATGTCTTCTCTGAGTCATGGTGGAGCTAATAGAGGCCACAGAGTTAGACCGTAAACCAGGTGATCCTTTCAAACACTGAGTCTGATTCATTGGTTGACACGGTTTATCCTTATAGAAAATAATTACTAGGACACCAATAGAAAGTTTGATAAATGAACTCCTAGTTCTAGACCCTGGTCAGCTGAAAGTGAGGGATGCCTAGAGAGAATTTCCCTATTGGACAAACTTGCATATTTGAATGAAATGAACACAGAAGCAATATAATTTATATAATAAATATGGAATATATTGTAATTCAGTTTACTTACACAATATACTAGTTCAAGGTTATATATTCAGCACAGTGTGTGGCACAGAGTAGGCATTTAATACATTCTTGAATAATCTGTTGCTTGAGTATACATTTTCAGTCAGGATTTGAAGAGGGTTAGAGTAGAGAGAGGGAGGGGGTTGGGAAAAAAAACAGTGATAGAACCAGAGTCAGAGGTGGGGAGCCTGCAGCCTCAAAACCACATGTGGCCCTCTAGGTCCTCTAGTGTGGCCCTTTGACTGAATCAAACTTTGTCAAAGGGCTTCACTTGAGGACCTAGAGGGCCTCCTCAAAGCTGCAGGTTCCCCAATCCTGAACCAGATGATCTTGTATCTTAAGAGAGGAAAGAGGCTTAGGGTGTGACAGTAGATGTGGATGAAAGGTGGAGCATCCTACTGCAATTTCCTGAAGGCTGTCTCTGGTCTCTTTGTATTTGTTGTGCCTGTATTCACCACTCTAGCACTACACAATCGCCCTCTGACTGATTGTCTGAGACTCCCACACTTTGCTTCCTCCTATACTCTGATCCACCACCCCATGGTTACATAGAAAACAAACAGTCTTCACCAACCTACCAGACATATTTAGCAGGAGTCACAGTCACAACCTAGTCACTCTCTGACACTTTGCTCCCACTTCTGTTTTCCTTAGCTTTTTCATATCCAAAAAGATTATACAATCTGATAAAGTTGTTTAGCAAGAGCTTTTTTATCAATTCTACCTCCCTTCCCATACCAATTACAAGAAGAATGACTCATATTTCTGCAGACCTTGATAGTTAAAAAAGCAATTTATTTTTTCACCTTGATAGCACTTTAATATTTATTTTTAATAGTATTTTATTTTTCTCCAGTTATATGTCAAGAAAATTGTTAACATTATTTTTTACAAGACTTTGAGTTCCATATTTTTCTCCCTCCTTCCTTCCCTCCCTTTCCTCCTCTATTCTAAAAAATGGTAGGTAGTTTGATATAGTTTATACATGTACTATTGTGTAAAAATATTTCCATATTAGTTACAGTTGTGAAAGAAGAAACAGATCAAAAGGGAGGGAAAACATGAGCAAGAATAAAGTAAAAAAAATGCTTTGATCTGCATTCAGAGTCCATCAGTTCTTTATCTGGATATGGATAACATTTTATTTCATGAGTCCGTTGTTCTTGTCTGTAATCACTGTGCTGCTGAGAAGAACTTAGTCATTCATAGTGGATCATCACATGACGTTGCTGATACTGTGTACAATATTTTCTTGGTTGTGCACATTTCACTTTGCATCAGTTTGTACAAGCTTTTCCAGGTTTTTCTTCAATCTGTCTGTTCATCCTCTCTTATTGCACAATAGTATTCTATTACATTCATATACTGCAGCTTGTTCAGGCCTTCCCCAATTCATGGACATCCCCTCAAACTCCAACATTTTGCCACCAGGAAAAGGATTGCTATAAATATTTTTCTACATGTAGATAATTTTCCCTTTTTTTCTGATCTCTCTGGGATTAAAAGCATTTATAGGTACTATTACATTTTATCCTGATGACTACTCTGGGGAGTAGATTTTTAAGTATTAGTGTCTCTATTTTACAGATAGGGAAACTGAACCTGAGAGAGATTATGACTTAAGGCTTTCTTACCCTAAAGCCAATGACTATATACTATACCACACTGGATCCTGCAGATTTTAAGAATACTATTCTAACACTGATCACCCCCAAATCCAGAGTTGTCCTTACACACAGGCAGAATAAGTGGCTTCCCTGTGTGATATGATTTTTAGAAGTTATCATTTGGACAACCAATTATTTTTTATAGTGATTGATGATGTAGAATCCAGATGCTCTGCTAGGTGCTGGGTATAAACAAGAAAAAAAGGAAACAATTCTTGTTCTCAAGAAGCTTACACAGCCACTATATTGGCTGGTTTTGCATAACAGTTTTTCTTTAATATAAAGGAAGGTTTATGGCAAGGATGGGGGGGTGGTATTTGGGATTATATTTGGAAATGATTGTAATTTAAAGATAAAGGACACCAATAAAACCTTTAAAAATTAAAATTTGATACAATCCCTTGAGAAAAATCAAAGATTCTGTATGTCAATGTGGATCCATCTAGATGAGGTTGGCAGGAAGGTGCAAACAGATGTTTCTCTGCCCTCCTGAGAGTGCACTTGAAAGAGATTAAAATTATATCTATCTGCCCCACTCAACATTGTTAGTCTAGGGGAATTAATTATTAAATTCAAGCCATTCTTTTTATCTCCATCTATTTATTGGGGAAGGAGGTATATAAGCTATATAACCTAGGACTTGACTCTTTCCCCACCAAATGGCAGTTCCACAAAGACCATTGCATACAGCAAATAGCAAATAAACTGATAGCAAAGATAAATCAAAGAAGTTATATATACACACATACATGTATATATACACACATGTACATGTGTGTATATCAATACATACATACATATATATATATATATATATATATATATATATATATATATATATATATATATATATATATATATATATATATATATATATATATATGAGACTATACCAGAGGGGGCAGAGCCAAGATGGCAGAGCAGAAACAGCACTTCTACGGTGCTCCAGCCCACACCACTTCAAAATTATTGTAAAAGGGGGACTCTGAACAACCTCTGGAGCTCCAGCACCCACAGAACAACACAGAGAAGCGAACCTCCCACTGAGGACAGCCCATCAGCCTGGCAGGAGCAGCCAGTGTAGCTGTGCTGGGAGCTGACAGCGAAGCACTCTGGGAGATGAGCCCAGGCCCTCATAAGTCAGAGGTTTTAGCCCCAGGGCAGCCAGTCCAGCAGCCAGCTGGAGGGACCCCAGAACACTAGCAGCTGTGGCTTTTCTAGAATTTCCAACACAAAGTGAGAGGTTAGTGCCCTATGGACTTTGTGACCAGTATTTGGGAGCTCAGCAGCTTCTTCCCCTGGGGGCTAAAAGCCACTGAGGAGATGCAACACAGACGCAATTTTGCAGCTTCAGTTGCAGCTTTAGCTCCTGGTCTGTGAACTATAGGGAGATCCAGCAGTCAGTCTGGGGGTTAATCGCTCTTGCTTTAACCTGCTTGGATCTGGATTGTGGTCTGGGGTGGAGGTCTTGGGGTGTGTGTCCAGCTTGCCAGAGTGTGTGGAGGCTTTGGGGAGGGCACCCAACTAATACCTCCGGCAGTTGAGAAGACCCCAATGTTCGGGATGGAAGCTCCCCTGTCTGGTGGAAGAATCCTACTGTGGCAACAAGCCCAAAAGTCAAGTAATTAAGTGGCAACATGCCTAGGCAAAGGAAACAAAATAAACAGAAAAATGCAACATTAGACTCCTATTTTGGAGGCAAAGAGGATCAAAGCATGGAACAGGAGGAGGACTGTGAGGTCAGAACTCCTGCAGCAAAAGCCCCAAATGAAAAGATGAGCCAGTTACAGGCCACAGAGGACCTTAAGAAGGATTTTAAAAACTAAATAAGAAAAGTGGAGGAAAAAATGGGAATAGAAATGAGAAGGATGCAGGAAAAGTATGAAATGAGAGTCAACAGCCTGACTGAGGAAAATAACATCTTAAAAATAGACTAACTCAAGTGAAAAAGAGGCTCAAAAAGGCAATGAGGAGAAGAATGCCTTAAAAAGCTGACTTTGTCAGATGGAAAAAGAATCTCAAAGCTCACTGAGGAGAATAATTCCTTCAGAATTAGACTGGAGCAAATGGAAGCTAGTGACTTTATGAGAAATCAAGATGGTCTTAAGCAGATCCAAGCAATTGAAAAAATAGAAGGCAATGTGAAATATCTCATGGGAAAAACCACTGACCTGGAAAATAGATTGAGGAGGGATAATTTAAAAATTATTGGACTACCTGAAAGCCATAATCAAAGAAAGAACCTAGAAATCATTCTTCAAGAAATTCTCAAGGAAAATTGCCCTGATGTTTTAGACCCAGAGGGCAAAATAGCAAAAGAGTTGAAAGAATCCACACATCACCTCCTGAAAAAGATCCCAAAAAGAAAACTCCTAGGAATATTATAGCCAGGTTCCAGAATTCCCAGATCAAGGAGAAAATACTACAAGAAGCCAGGAAGAAACAATTTCAATATTGTGGAAACACAATCAGAATAGCACAGGACCTGGTAGCTTCCACATTGAGGGACTGAAGGGCATGGAATATGATATTCCAGAAATCAAAAGAGCTGGGATTAAAACCAAGAATCACCTACCCAGCAAAACTGAGTATCTTGTTTCAAGGGAAAATATGGGCCTTCGATGAAATAGAGGACTTTCAAGCATTCTTGAGGAAAATCCAGAATTGAATAGAAAATTTGACATTCAGACACAAGAAGCAAGAGATGCCTGAGAAGGTAAACAGGGAAAAGAAATCAAAAGGAACTTATCAGAGTTGAAATATTTACATTCCTACATGGAAAAACAATAACTTTGTCTGATGAAACCTTTCTCAGTATGAAAATAATTGAAGAAGGGTATATGGGCATATGAATACATATGTGAATGTGTGTATATATGTTAACAGGTATACATGGATAGAGGGCACAAGTCGAATTTGTTGGGAAGGGATGATACTTAAGGGGTGAAGTTAAGAGGTGAGAGAGGAAAGTGGCAAGAGGAGATGGGGAGAGACGGGGGCGGGGGTAAACTATCTCATGTAGAAGAGGCAAGGGGAAGTATTTGCAGGGGAGGGGAAGAACAGGAAGGCAAAAAGGCAAAACCATATACTCATTGCATTTGGCTCAGGGAGAGAATGACTTACATACTAAATGGGATATCTCACCCTGCAGGAGAGTAGGGGGGAGGGGGATGAGAGGGGGGGGCATGGAGGGGAGGGCATGCTTGGGGGGAAGGGGAGGTTCGAGGCATCCACTTTTGAAGAGGGACAGGATCAAAGTAGGGAATGGACCAGGTTGGGGGTGGGATGGGTGGGAGGGAAATATAAGCAGTCTTTTACAAGATATCTACTATGGTAATATTTTGCATAACTATACACATACAACATATACTGAATTGCTTATCTTCCCAGAGGGAGTGGATGACAAGGGAGGAAGGTAATGGATCTGGGATTCAAAGTTTTAAAATTAAATGTTTCATATATATATATATATACTATTATTAATACTATTTTGCACATAATTGGGAGACAAGATGTGCAGGCATTGGGGCACAGAGATTCACCTTGCCTTAATGGAAAAGTCGAAGGAGATATGGGAGAAGATATGGGAGAGAGCATATTGGATGTGGGGATATCCTGTGGGACTGCTATTCTGGGGTGGTGAGTAGGGGAAAAATGGGGGAAAAGTTGTAACTCAAAATCTGGTGGAAATGAATGATGTAAACCAGAAGTTAATAAAGCATTTGGGAAAAAAAAAAAAGAATATACCAGACATTACACAGAGTGAAAGCTCTCTCCCACTGGGAGATACCTCAACTCAACCGTAAGAGAGAGAGAGAATTCCAGATCTCACCCAAGGAGAAAATTCCCTGAAGTCTCTAACATAGTAAACAAAAGATAGGTACATGATTGGGGCACCAACTCCTCTACATGCCAACTTTGCAGTCATTTTCTCCCTCTAGGAACCTCTCCCCAAAGGGAATCTGGAACCAAGTGTCTCACCTCTCAGAGATGGAAGCCTGAAGAACCAGGATCTCTTATTCCAAATTCTTACTAATTCCACTCTTCATATAGGCATGGAGAATCAAGTAATCATTCTCTGCTAATTAGAAGAGTCTTAATGAAAATTGGCCTGAAGGGGCGGCTAGGTGGCGCAGTGAGTAGAGCATCGGCCCTGGAGTCAGAAGGACCTGAGTTCGGATCCGGCCTCAGACACTTAACCCACACAAACAAAAACCTAGCCGTGTGACCTTGGGCAAGTTACTTAACCCCAATTGCCCTAAAGGGGCGGCTAGGTGGCGCAGTCCGGCCTCAGAGTTGGGATGACCTGAGATCAAATCCGGCCTCAGAAAATGAGCATCCACACATAAATAATGACTAGCCGTGTAACCTTGAGCAAGTTATTTAACCCCAATTGCTTTAAAAAAAAAATGGCCTGAATCTTTGGTTACAAGGGCAGCTAGGGGATGAATTGGATAGAGTGCTGGACCTCAGTCGGGAAGATTCATCTTCCTGAATTCAAATCTGGCCTTAGACACTTATTAATTGTGTGACCCTGGGCAAGTCACTTAACTCCGGCATTCACCTCAGTTTCCTCATCTATAAAATAAGCTAGAGAAAGAAATAGAAAACCACTCCAGTATCTTTACCAAGAAAATCCCAAATGGGACCACAAAGAGTTAGACACAGCTAAAAAAGACTGAACAACAACTCAGTTACATAAAAAAAATTGAAGCATGGTGTATTTTCACAAAGATAATCTATCCTGCCCTCCTCATATTCAATTCTGGGCCTAACATATTGTTGTGCCAAAGTGACTATTCAAGATCTCTTTCAATGGACTAGCCCTATATAGCCTATCGTTCATTTGACTAGATAGCATTTATTTAGTTTTTCCTATATGGATATTGAACTAGTGATGCTTTTTATCTGTGAGTTATTTGAGTCTCTGAAGAATTAAAGTTGAGGGTCACCCAGAGATCCCTGGAAAGGTATATTGTATTTAAGAGAAAGCTACAACCTATAACTATCTAAGGCAGATTTCTTAGGAGAAACAGTTGTTAAAGGCTATCATCAGAAGGATGAATAATTGGAAAAGGAGGTGGACCAATCATATTGAAATACTATTGTTATCTACATAATGTCAAGAGGTCTAGAAGAAGGTTCCTCAAGTACATTGGGCATATGCCTGTAGAGAATTTACAGAAGCATATAGATAGGCTCTGACTTCCTTTAAGTCCCAATGAAAAATCCTTTCTTTTACAGGAAACCTTTCCAAACCTCTTTTAATTCTAGTGCCTTCCCTCTGTTAAATATTTAATTTTTTTTAAAGCAATTGGGGTTAAATATGTTGCCCAAGCTTACACACTGGTTATTTTTGTGTGGGTGGTAAGTATCTGAGGCCGATCCGGGTCCTCCCGACTCCAGGGCTGGTGCTCTTATTTATTTTATGTGTGACTTACCTTGTAAATATTTGTTTGCATGTTGTCTCCCCCATTAGATTCTAAGATCCTTGAGGGCAGGGACTGCCTTTTGCCTCGTTATGTATCCCTAGTGCTTAGCACAGTACCCAGCACATAGTATGTACCTAGTAGATGTTGATTGATTGATTGTTTATCCAACCCATAGAAAGGGAAGGTGTATCAGAGCTTTGGTCTATCCAAGGGTAGGGAATCTGAGGCCTCAAGGCCACATGTGCCCTTCTAGGTCCTTCAGTTTCAGCCTTTTGACTGAGTCTAAGTTTTGCAGAACAAATCCTTTTATTAAGGTGATTTGTTCTGTGAAGTTTGGATTCAGGCAAAGGACTGCACTTGAGGATCTATAACCCATATGTGGCCTTCAGGCCTCAGGCTCCCCATCACTGGTCTATACAATTAGAGGGATTGTCCACATCATTGAGCTCCCAGATTCATCAAAGTATCACTTTTGACATATTTTTTGACATATCATAGTTTTGTTTTGACTTTTAACCTCTTTCTCACATGGTCTTTTGCCATGGTACATAGCAATATTTCTTTTCATTCATATATCCAATTGATTGCTGCTAAAAGAGAGAAAAAGTGATTTCTTGGCATTCTTCTCCCTCCCATGAAATATCCTCTGATGAAAGTGTAAATAGATGATGAAATA
This sequence comes from Gymnobelideus leadbeateri, assembly GCA_011680675.1. Taxonomy (NCBI): domain Eukaryota; kingdom Metazoa; phylum Chordata; class Mammalia; order Diprotodontia; family Petauridae; genus Gymnobelideus; species Gymnobelideus leadbeateri. Next base: position 203,847 of record WOXC01003312.1, read on the forward strand.
GCCCCCCCAAAAAAAAACCATGAGAGGAAAAGCAAGAGAACAAGATGTCATATCCTTCACAAGCTGCCTAAGCAGTCTATGAATGATAGAGCTACATCTTAGGCAACTACCTAAGCTCTCCCAGCTCTTACCTAGGAAGGAGAGATGAATAAGTTAAGAAGACCCAGAGTCTATGCTTTCCTCCTAACCACAGAAGAGTTCTTGTCAAGGGTGTAGATCCAGTCACATAAATCCTGGCCTCCTGGTGGTGAACTCAGACAGCAAGTCCAGACCTCGCCTACCACTAAAAGATTTATTGAAAGAGAGGCTCTGAAGAAGGTGCTTAACCAGCTAGGAGCTCAATTAAATATAAATTAGGAGGGTCCCAAATGTGTCATTCATTTCATTCATCCATAGCACTGAGCTGCTAAAGGGTGAATTGGGGAAATTGGGTCTCTTGGGAAGAATTAAAAGTCAGACAGGAGCCAGTCCAAAAAAGTCCATAGAAATAGAAGTTCCTGGTCAAGAGTTGTTGCTTGCTTAACACTTAAGAGGGCCCTAATGAATGCCTCTAATTGCTTTGAAGGAAGCACAAGATCCCTCAGTAGGTGACCTGGGGAAGGTGGCCATGCTTCCCTTCAGTCCACCAGTTCAATGACTCCTGCAAGGCTGCAATCCTTTTGAAAGTCTATTACTACTAGCACATAAGTTAACTTTTCCTTTTCCAAAGTGCCTTGACTCCAGTGGAAATTTATATAACATACTTGCGTTGCTGCTATTTTCTTTAAAAAAAAAATCATCCATATAATAACTTTAACAGGCACATCATGGGAGGCTGCCTAGATTCCAAACATTTCCTTGATGTAGGATGATCACAATAGAAAGGAATGTGACTCCTTTCCAATAGTCAGTAAGGTTTTGTCTTCTCTAATCCCTGTAACTAAATCACTGGGTACTTTGGAGTCTCTGACCTAAATCTTAATTGATGCCCACCGCCATTTTAGACTACTCTGTGATTTTAACCAGACAAAGGAAAGAAGGATTGAGACAGCCCAAAGAATGTCCCCAGGGAAAGGAGGGGAAGGCTAAAAGTGTGTCCAGTCACTATCACAATTCATTACAATGACCTTTCGATTTATAACTTAGACTTATGAGCCTTTCATCTTAAGGTAGCTGTTCTTTCCCCAAATTCAGTAGAATTAAAATCAGGCCTTGAGAAGTGGGGTGGGGGGTGATGACTGGGACTACTTGTTTGCTTTACCTCTCCTCCTCATCCTCTACTAAGTCTGAGGTGAAATACAGGTGAATATCACCAAATTATCAAGCACAGAGAGGTAGGGGTGTTATAGCAGATAGCATGCCAGGCTTGGACTTAGGAAGACCTGAATTCAAATCCCATCTTTGCTGGCTGAGTGACCATAGGAAAGGAACATTACCTTCTATCACACTTTCCTTCTCTTTAAAGTGGGGAAATATTGCCTATAGTACTTACCTGGGGGGACTGTTAGAAAACCCTAATGAGATAATATATGTAAAATTCACAAAACTTTAAGGAGCTATAAAAATGTCAGTTCCTAATAAGAAAAGATTGAAGGTAAATTTATCTGATTGTCAGATGGTCTCTTCTAAGGTATCCCTGCTTGATTGGCAGCTAAGTGACAAAATAGAGAGAGTACTAAAGCTGAAATCAGAAAGACCTGAGTTCAAGTCATCTTTAACCTCTGTCTGCCTCAGTTTCCTCATCTGTAAAATACCTTCTACCAGGGTTGTTGAGAGAATAAAATGAGATAATAATTATGAAGTGCTTTGCAAATCTTAAGGTGCTCTATAAAGGCTGGCTAGCTATCATGATTATTATTATTATTGCCCCTCTAACATAAGTGGTTTGTTCTTGGTACCTTAGCATTAGATTTTCCCCATGTTAAAACAGACTTTTTTTTTTTCAAAGTAGAAATCTTATAACATCCTTTCAGCCTTGGACCTTCAAAAATGCTCTTTTACTAGAGTTAGTCTATGGCCAAAAGTTATGAGGTAAGTGGTTGTCTTTAATGACCCCATGGGGTTCCTTCTATATCCCTTGTTCCTTTGACCCTTCTCATATTGTTCCAAAGACCTGTCCCATGAACTGAAGCAGATGGCTTTCATTGCTGTGACCCACACACCAACCCTTAACCTGGAGGGTGGGACAGGGTGAAAAAGGAAAGGGAAACATTAGATTATTAAATAACAGCAGTAGAGTTTATGTGAAACTCTCCCCCAGAAGTGGTAGGATGGCATTCTATATCATTCCCATAAATTTTCCAGAAAATCCAGTGGCTTAATGATTTGCTCACAAGCCTCAATAAAAGTGTGTGTCTGTGTGTGTGTGTGTGTGTGTGCGCGCGTGTGCGTGTGTGTGTGTGTGTGTGTGTGTTAAAATGTCAGCAAAACAATGGCAGGAGCTACAATTGCATCCTTAATCACAAAGACCACCTCACAATGGAAAAAACTGAGGAACATGGAATCCCAGGGGAACCTAACCTCAAATACTGCCTGCCTTTACTGTTCACAACTTCGGGCAAATTGCTTAAACTCATCAATAAGGACAGGAAAGGACAGTAAAAAGCCTTCACATAGCAACTACTATGTGCTACACATTTTGCTAAATGCTTTATAAATTTTATTTCATTTGATCCCCATGACAACCCTTCGAAATAAGTGCTGTTATTATCCCCATTTTACAGCTGAGGAAACTGAGGCCGTCAAAGGTTAAGCAATTTACCCAGGGTTATACATCTAGCAAGGAAGTGGATTGAACTCAGGTCTTCCCAACTCCAGCACCACTATTCTATCCACTGTGCCACCTAGCTCCTCCAGGGACTCTAGGAAAGCCAGCCTCCACAATGGAAGTTTCAGAAATGAAAGGGCTAGGTGCTCCAGGGATGGTCTTTTACGGGACAATAGGGCAGATGGTGAAGAAATGACAGACAAGTGAAAGACAATCATTCCCATCCTGGAATGCACACTTACTTCTTCCCTCCCTCCTCTCTTCTACCTTACAGAATCTTCTCTCCTTCAAGATAAAATGAAGGCATCACCTACACAAAACCTTTTCTGACTTCCTCAAATATTGATGTCCTCCATTCCTAGCTATTTATTGTGTATCTGTCAGTATATATTCATTCATGTATGTGTTATCTCCCCTGATCAAATATAGGCATCTTGAAAATAGAACTTTTTTAATAAATGCTTATTGATTGGTTCATTGGTTTTTCTAAAGATATGCATGGTGTCCAGAACAATTGAGGTGAGAATCCCTCTCTATTCTGTTCTACCCAGATCCCATCTGGAATATTGGATGGGATTCTGGGTGCCCCTTTGTGTTGGAAGTACATTGATGAGCTGAATCATATCCATAGGAGTTTGATCAAGGTAGTGAGGCACCCAGAAACCATACCCTCTGAAGACTGGCTGAAGGAAATAGTGTTTTTTATCTGGAAAAGAGAAGAGTTAGGAGGAATGTAATAATTGTCTTTTAGTATTAGAAGGACTTTCACGTGGAAGATTTATTCTACCTTATACTAGAAGGTAAAAATGGGTATAATAGGTGGGAAGTGAAACACCACATTCTGACTACATGGAATAAAAAAAACACCTCTAATAAATTGTGGCCCAAAGGAAATGGGTTGCCTCTAGAGGTAGTGTTACCCATCATTAGAAGTCTTTAAGAGAAGGGTGAATGGTATTTTGTCAGAGATTTTGTAAAGGAAAATCAGCAAGACAAATAGGAAAGGAAAGATAGATTTGGAATAAGGAAATCTGGATTTGAATTCAGACTCAGAAATTTTCTGTAGGATCCTGGGAAAGTAATTTGACCTCTTAAAAGCCTCAGAGTTTCCATTTTTTAAATCTGTAAAATGGGTATATTAACACAGGGTTGTTTGTTGTGAGGAGCAGGCCTTGAAAAATGTAAAGCACTAAATAAATGAGTTATAACTATTAGATACACTTCATACTACTCATTAGGGTACATAGACTCCTAGCTAGAAGAGACCTTAGAAATCATCTAATCTACCTCCCTTGTTTTATAAATGGGCAAAATGTAGCCTAGCAAATTTAAATTACTTGCCCAAAGTCTCACAGATAAGATGTGACCAAACTAGGCAACATGAATAAACCTTGAGACTTGGAATCCTAAAGATCTCAGTTGGAATCCCACTTTTTAATAACTTTCCCAACCATAATGGGCAAATCCCTTAATCTCCATATTCCTCAGTTTCCTCATTTGTAAAATGGGATACTCATACCTGAAAGACCTCCCTCAATTACAGGGTTCATTTGAGGCTCAAAAAAAATAATGAATGTAAAAATGCTGACATTAAAAATATGTGAAATATATCTCTTATCTCCACAGGGTTGTTGTGAGGACCAATCATTTTTCTCTACAGTGGTATCTGACTCTTTGTGAAACCCCATTTGGGGTTTTCTTGGCAAAGATACTAGAGTGGTTTCCCATTTCCTTCTCCAGCTCATTTTACAGATGAGGAAACTAAGGTAAACAGGGTTAAGTGACTTTACCAGAATTACACAGCTAGTAAGTGTCTAAGGACAGATTTGAACTCAAAAAGATGAGTCTTCCTGACTTCAGGCCCAGCAATCTATCCACTGTTCTACCTAGCTGCCTAGCATGAGGACCACAGGATGTAACATATGCAAAACCCTTTGCAGTGCCAAGTCAGCTTAATAAATGTCAGCTAGAGACCAGGTCCTTTGAATACAAAACTTCGTCACTTTCCACCTGATCAGACTGCCTCATGAAGGATGGGGAGGCTGAGTCTAAATGATGTCTAAAACTCCTTCCAGATCTGAGATTCTTTGCTTATATAAGTCTTATCTCATCACAAAGCCTTGAAAGATCCATGTAGGTACAGAGGAAGGTAGACAGGTTAAAGGCCATTTAGGTTAGGCAGGAAATAGAGCACTGGGCTTGTGGAGTCAGGGATACCTGAGTTTAAATCTGGCTTTAGATGCTTACTAGCTGTATGGCCCTGGGAAAGTCATTTAACCTCTGTTTACCTCAGTTTCCTCATCTATAATGAACTAGAGAAGGAAATGAAAAACCACTCCAGTATCATTGCCAAGAAAAACCCAAATAGGGTCACAAAGAGTCAGACAGGACTGAAACTATTGAACCAAGATAGATCAAAGACTTAAAAGGAGTCATATGCAAGGCCTGTTCTACCTTATCAGAAATGGATCAGCTGGTGACAAAAGGTGGATAATTTCCCCTTCACTCCAGTGATAATAATAGCTAGTAGCTGGCATTTATATAGCCCTTTAAGACTTGTGAAGTGCTTTACAAATATTATCTCATTTTATCCTCATATCTACCTGGGAATTAGGCACAATTATTATCTCCAATTTATAGATGGAGAAATTGAAGCAGACAGAAGTTTAAAAGTGACTTGACAGGACCATGAAGCTGGCATGTATCTGAATTTGAACTCATCTTCCTGACTCCAGCTCTAAATTCTGTCTACTTTACCACCTAGCTAATAAGGAACTCGAGGAGGGTACTTGTAATGTCTAATGTATTCCCAGCAGCTTACATTCACTACTACTCTCCCCCAAACAATCTCTTTATTGAGCCTGGCTGCTGTACACTGGACTAGCAAAATGCCAGTGCTGAATTTATTTTCATTGAAAAAAACGGACAGTTCTGTCGGTAATTTGTTTTATTCATTTGTTTTCATTTTAAACTTAGTAACTACCAACAAAAATTAACACAAAAAATTTAAAAACTGAGCCTTTCTTTTTAGTTTCCTTAATGCATATATCAACTTTAACAATCAATCAACAAGCTTTTGTGAAGAGATTATTAGATACCAAGCACTATGCTAAAAAAAAAAAAATTCCTTATTCGTCCTATGTTCTCTACCGAAATTTTTTCTTTTTATGTTTTGCCAAATTTTGTTGCTTTTTTCATTATTGCTAACATAGTTATGGACAGTATGTATATTGTTCTGATTCTGCTTTTGATACTGTCTCATTTCATATAAATCAACAAATTTGTCTTTGTGATCTTCATAAGCTGTTTGTGGTTTTTTTTTGTTTTTGTTTTTGTTTTTGCTTTTTGGAGGGCAATTGGGGTTAAGTGACTTGCCCAAGGTTACATGGCTAGTTTTTGTGTTAAGTGTCTGAGGCTGGATTTGAACTCAGGTCCTCCTGACTTCAGGGCCAGTGCTCTACTTACTGTGCCACCTAGCTGCCTTAGTAAGTTTTTTTTAATGTAATTATTTTCCTGCGATGCAATGAAATATTACAATTTGTTTAGCCATTCTCCAATCATTTAAACATGTGAATTATTTCCAATTTTTTGCTATCATGAATAGCATTGCTTTGAATATTTTTGTGCCTACCTTTTTTTCTCTCAATAATATAATTATGACATAGTCCTATTCAGTCATTAAGATGAGGTGTTTTTTAAATCTACATGTGACATAAAGTGAGCATTCGTGTGCTGCATGACAGTCAAGGTCCAAAGGATCTTAGCCCAGAATGATGGCTTGAATCTGCTAAATTGACATTGAAAAAATAAATAAATAAATTACACCTGTCTTCAAATGCTCAGATTCACAAGTACAAGATGGGAAAAGCCTGACTAGATAGCAGGTTTTTTAAATTAAAATAGATCTGGGGATTTTAGAGACCTGTTAGCTCAATATGAGTCAACAGTGTGCTATGACTGCTTAAAAAAAATAAGCAGATGCAATACTGGGCTACATTAGGAGTTGCATTTTATCTAGAACAAGGGAGATGATAGTGCCACTGTACTTTCCCCTGGTTAGACACCATCTAGAATACTCTGTTCATTTCTAGATCCCAAGTTTTAGGAAGTATGTTGACAACCTGGATCATATCCAGAGGATGGCTATCAGGATAGTGAGGTAACTAAAAAGGATGCCATGTATAGATGACTGGAACAACTTGGTCAACTTCACAAGTACAAGGTGGGGATAAATAGTAGTTTATCTAAAAAGATCTGGGGACAACAGACTCAATAATAAAAAAAACACTTATTGTTTACTATGTGGTAGGCACTGTGCTAAGACCTGGGGATACAAAGAAAGGCAAAAGACAGTTCCTGTCCTCAAGGGGCTCACAAAATTAATCAATGCAAGTCAACAGTGTGTATGGGAACCCCCAAAGCTAACATAATCTTACTCCATTCAATGGATTTGTAATCTCCTTGATATGGAGGCTTAGTTGGATTCCCTTCAGTGAAGCAGATGCCAGCCTATTCATGACTGACCATACTGTGGGCCTTCCATCTCTGTTCTCTCATAAATTCCTCACAATGCAATGCTAGTCTTCATTAAAAGACTGTCCAGGATTATAACACAACTGTACTCAGTCCAGGTTAGACCACCCCCGGAGCACTGTGTTCACTTTGGGGTACCGTGTTTTGGGGATAACATTGATAAGCTGAAGAGACACTAGAAGAGAGTAGCCAGAATGTTGAATAGCTTCAGGATCATGTTATAAGAGGGTCATCTGAAGGACTGCAAATGCTTGGCTCAGAACAGATTAGGGTTAGGCTGGAGAGAAGAATGAAAGCTCTGTGTATTTGAAGGGCTATCACAGGAGAGAGGCTGAAACTCATTCTTCTCGGATCCACAGGACAGAACCAGGAGATATAAGAGGAAGTAATTAAAGGAAAACCTTCCTGAGTTATCCTAAAGTGAATGGCCTGCCACAGAAGTTGGAAAGTTCCTTTAATGCCCTCCCCCACTGGACAGTGTCAAGCAAAGGTTGGATGACCACTTTTCAGGAACATTGGAAGCAGAGTGGGGATTCTTGTTCATTTATCTGGCCAGATAGTGTCTAAAGTGTCTTTCAGCTCTGAAATTCTGTGAACTAAGGATTTGGAGCAGGTAAGAGAGGATGCCAAAGGCAAGGGGGATGTCAGTAGTCTTCAAGTATTTGAAGGGTTGGCATGTTGTTAAAGACTTGTTCTGGTATCCACCAGAAGCAGATGGGAACAATAAGTGGAAGTTTCAGAAAAGCAAATTTATGCTCAATATACGGACAAATCATAGTTATGAAGAAGGGAGGCTGCCCCAGGGTATGTCTCCTTCCATTGGGGTGGATGTTATCCAGTGGCAGCTAGGTGAAATGTAGAGGGGTTTCCTTTTCAGGAATAGAATGGACTTGAGAGCTGCAGGGGCTCCTTCCAGCCAAGTCTCTGTGATTTCTCAATTGAATGAATCTTGAGTAGAGACTCGAGTCCAAGTTCCAGCTCTAACCATTGAGTAGCTTATGTGAAGGTGAACAAATCCTGTGCCCACTTTGATCTTTCATTGGCTCATCTGTAAAATGTAAATCATAACGTTTGCATGACTTCGCAGGGTTACTGTGAGAAGAGTACTTTGTGAACTCTGAAGTGATAGACAAACGTGAGTGATTTTTAATCACAAGGTGAATACCAATCATCAAATTGTTTTCTGCACTTCATACTTCAGGCACTGCCAATGGGGCACTTAAAAACTGTGTTCCAGCTCCCCATTATGGGTTTTATATTATTAGTTGATTGGAGTAGATATTCAAGTGAAGTATGTAAGACCCCTTGCTGGGAACATTGTTGTGGGGAGTTGAGTTAAGGCACAAGTTGGACAAAATGGCATCTGAGGTCCTTTCCAATACTGAGATTCTGGAATTAAGTGAAGGGGATGGTTTGGGTTTTGTTGTTGTTTTTGGTCATGTGGATTTAAGCTCTGATAGATTCTACCAAGTTGAAAGGCTTCTGGTTGTCTAGTGACAGACTGTGTTATCCAAGGCCCAGCCTTGCTGAGTATGGAAAGATACATCACCACATGGTTGCCACAGAGATCATGATTTCTTTTTTCCCACTCCATAGTAAGTCACAGACTATTTGCTGACGTGCATGGCAAAATTCTAGAAAAAAAGCTAACACTCTCTCTACTATAGTACCTATCTAGAAAGGACATTAACATGTTGATGGTGTCCAGAAAAGGGCAACAAGGATGGTGAAAGTCCACCACAAATAACTCATCTTTAGATCAGTCGAGAGAACTGAGGATGTTTAACCTACATGGAAGAAGTCTTAGGGAGGGCTCTAATAATTGTCTTCAAATGTCCAAAGCCTACAATATAGGAACAAGGGATTAGATTTATTCAGCTTGACCCCAGGAGGCAGAAGTAGGACCAATGTATAGAAATTGTGGAGAAGCAGATTTACTCTGGGTGTACAGAGGGAAAAAAAGAAAAAAAAAACCTTCCTACCTTAAAATATCTTAGAAGTATCTAGAAGTGTTATGACCTGCCTCTGGAAATAAGGAGTTTCCATTCCCAGAAAGACGATTCCTATCCTTCACCAGTCAATGACATCATAGAGAGGACTGCTGTTGAGTGAGGGGTTGGAGCTCTGAGTTCCCATCCCCTCTGAGATTTTGTAATTCTTGTGGGTGTGATCTGTAGCAATGAATGGAGAGTCCACACCAGTGAAATCATGGCTGCTTGAAGTAATGCCAATTCCATGAAGTGCAGTAATGTGCTAGTTCAGGAGGTATTCCCTTTCAAAGATCCACTAATGTGTTAGGTCTTCCAATTACTCTAAATAAAGTAATTATTCCAGTGGAGGGAAGAATATGACCAGCCCAAATAATGGAAGGCACCTTTTGGAGTCTGGACCCTTTAACTTTGAGGCACAAAGTCTTCTCTGTCCACGTTTTGACTAAGGCCCAAACTTGCCAATATTACCCTTATTATTATTCAATTGACCCCCTGACCCAAAACTTTGATCTCAACCCAAATATTTTATTATTTCCACATCATAATGCTTCCATTTCAAGACATCATTGATCATGATGAACTGTACATTCCTTTTTGCCTCTCTATGCTAAGCCAAGTCTGTTTCTTCCCTCCTCTAAAGAGGCAATGTGTTAAAATATGTACAAATGGCAGTTATTGCATGTTTGTCTTAGAGTTGGAAATATGGTTTATACAAAGAAATAAAATAATTTGCACCTTGGGTGTTGTTGTTGTTCTTCTTCTTCCTGTCCAACTCCCTTATGTTGCTCTGTTCTTCAGTAAAGTATTATATGTGAAGTCAGAATCCCAGATTTAAATTTTTGACTTTTGTTACCTCATCTTTTGTTGTTGTTTCATTGTTTTCAGTTGTGTCCAACTCTTTGCGTCCCCATTTGGGGCTTTCTTGGAAAATACTGGAGTGGTTTGCCATTTCCTTCTCCAGTTCATTTTACAGATGAGGAAAATGAGGCAAACAAAGTTAAATGACTTGCCCAGGGTTACACAGCTAGTAAGTGTTTGAGGCTGGACTTGAACTCATGACAATAAGTCTTCCTAGTCCAGTACTCTATCCAGCTTTGCCACCTAACTTCCCCTTCCTCATGTTTAAGGTGGAAAAAGAAATCTTTACACTGTCCACCACCACCTGGCGCTATTCTGAGGATCAAAATAGATAATGTAGAGGTAAAAAGGATTTTATCATCTTAAAGAGGTGCTTTGTTTTCTAGATGTAATAATCTGATTTCATTAGTGGGGAAACCCTCTCTACTAGTGAAGTTCAGCAATTTGTTTTCAAATTGTGACCCAGGGCACTAAGGGGTTAAGTAATTTTCAAAGGATCACATAGCCAGTGTGCATCATGGGCAGGATTTGAAATTCCTGAAAAGTCTTAACCTTTAGATCCATAAGACTCTGTTGTCTCCCAACATGTTAATATAAATATATCATCATCATCATCATCATCATCATCATGCCAGGCTTTTAAATGTAAACACCACTCAGTCAGGGAATAATTTTTTAAATCAATTTAAATGTAAATCAACTTAAGTTAATTTAAAATTTAACTACCTGGACCTCAGTTTCCTCATTTGTAAAATGAGGAGGTTGTATTAAATGACCTTTGATCTCTTCCAATTCTAGATTTAGGATCACATGATTCCATTTGAGTTCTCAATAAATATTTGCTAGGGGTGATGACATGCCATGATAATGTTTCAGTTCCTCCTCCTCCCCACTTATCTCTTTCAAATATTTACAGACTGCTGATCACATCTTCCTTTAATTGTCACCTTGTCCAGCTGCATACACTCTATAGTGAGACCCTTTAATCTTTCCTATGTCAATCTCCACTTTACCCTCCTAATTTTAGTTGCTTTTCTCTGACCTCTCCAAGCTGTCTACACTTTTCCATCCTCAAGGTGCTAGAGCCTGAATTAGAGACTGAATGTAGCAAACCCACTAGACCTGCTAAAGCTGATCACTCTGTGAGTTTTGGCCATAACTCAAGTCCTTAGACAACTATGGAGAGGGGTAGAGGGAAGAGTATGATGGAGGATAATTTATTAATCACCACCCCACCACCCTCTCCAGTTTATATTTAGAATTGTAGACTTTTAGTTCATGAAGGGACATTAGAGGACATCTAGTCTTAATCTTCACAGATAAGGAAACAGAGTCCCATAAAAGTTATGGACCTCATAAATGACGTGCCCAAGGTTGTACAGCTAATTAGTGGCAGAGCTGGAGCTAGAATCAAGTCCTGCTGAGACTAGAGCTCCCTGCCTAGCATTCTTTCCACTGTTCTGTCTGCTACATTGCTAATTAGGAGGCAGCTAGTTGGTTCAGTGCATGAAGTGTTGGATTTGGAGTCAGAAAGACCTAAGTTCAAATACAGCCTCAGACACTTACTAGTTGTGTGACCCTAGACAAATTACTTAATCTCTGTTTGCCATGTTGTTGCTTGTCCTTCATTCTCGAAGAGGACTAGTGACATTAGGAAGTCCATGTCATGACTTGCATGTGAATTGGATTTAAGTGAGGCCAAGCTGCACAAAGCCATCAGTCTTACTCTCTTCAAGTCATTGGAGTTCAGTGGAAAGACATAAGTCAAGAAAAGTGCAGATGGCCCAACCTCTGTTTGCCTTAATCTACTGGAGGAGGAAATGGCAAACCACTCTGATATCTTTGCCAAGAAAACCCCAAGGACAGTAGGGTCCACAGGGTCACAAAAAATAGGACATGACTAAACAACAGTAAAAAATAACCTGAAACAGGTTAGGGAGGGATCATCTCTCTCTAAAGGTTAGGCTTCTTTCTATGATGGTAGGTTACTCTGCAGAGGTCTCTGGGGCAGTAGAAAATTCTTTTGACTCTCTTCTTTAGAAAAATGCAAAAAATGACAAATGAACCACAAAGACCACTGGACCAATATTTTATTTCTGTCTAAACTAGTGCAACTGTAAAGAGGAAGACTTTTTGAGAACTTCAGCCAACTTCCACCCCAACTTCCTTATACAGAAATGAGCATGCCCCTTCCCCCACAAAAATACCCTTATACACACAAATGCATATGCAAAACTCTTGCTAAATCTGACCCGATGACCCATTTGGGCATTCAAATTCCTTGTAGCTTAGAAGACCCACACATAGGACTTTCTCATTCTTTCTGTTGCATGAAATACCTTCATTTCAAAAATTCTCGATCTTTTATATCAGATTTTTTCTATCCAAATTACAGTTCCTCCTCTGATTGAATCTTTGGATTGTAGACTTCGTTAATCAATCAATAAGTCTTTATTTAAGCACCTACTATGTGCCAGGCATTGTGTTAATTGCTGGGGATGCAAAGACAAGAATGAAACAGTCCTTGTTCTCAAGGAGCTTGTTCTGAAGGAGAAAAAAATGTAAATGTATATATAAATATGGAATAAATAACATAGAAATTTTAGAGTTAAATGAGTTCTTAGATTCCAACACCCTCATTGTAAAGATGGGGAAAATTGGGACTAACAGAAGTTATCACCCATAGTGATTAACCAAGTTCTCAGTAATAGAACTGCTATTTGAAGTTAGGTCTGGGGATTCTACACCAACACGCCTTCTATTGTATCACATAACCTTCCTAGCCAAATGATAACTCATTTATATCCACACAGACACTCACATACACATACACACATAAAAACACACGTACATATGTATACATGTATATGTAATTTGTATAATAAGAGCTCATATTCATTTAGCACTTTATCTCTTATGAAATGCTTTCCTTACAACAAGCTTGTAAGGTTAGTAGTACTGGCATTATTTTCCCTATTTTGCAGATGGAGAAACTGAAACTCAGACATGAAATCAGGAAGACCTGAGTTTGAATTCCACTTCAGAGACTTACTAGCTATGTGACCCTAGGCGAGTTACTTAGTCTTTCTCAGCATTAGTTTCCCCTTCTGCCAAAATGAGTACCTAACTTCAAGGGATGTCATGGGGATTGAATGAGATAATATATGTAAAGTCCTCTGCAAATTTTTAAGTGTTATGTAAATAGTAGCTCTTATAATAATGTGTTGTTGTTCATGATTCCACAATGTGTCAGAACTGGAACTGAAAACTAGATTTCTTTATTCCAAGTCCAGGACATTGTCTATTATAGAATGGTCCCTCTCTATCATGCTGTTCCAGGTCTTAAAAGACTGAAGGATAATCCCTTACATTCCTCTTCCCACTGATAGAAGCATTCCTGTTTCCAAGGGGACATTCATAAATAAACATAGGTGTAGATGGTGACCTCTACCCTCTCCAACCTTGAGTATCCTTCTATTAGAACAACATTTGTTATATTCTCTGTCTTTGCCCCCTTCATTAGGATGTTGCCTTTGATTCCATTGAAGGTGACACATTCTAATGATCCATCACCACTCTTTGATTTCTCTTTCTTGAGCAACAGAAGACTGACTGAGATCAAAGGTGTGGTTTGGGACTGTGGAATAGAGTTTTTCTCTGTGCAAAGATAGATAATTGTATCCTGTGTAGATATAGTGGTAGATTGCCAGCCAGGGAAATGCCCACCTGGCCCCTGATGTATCTCTACCCAAATAGCTATCAAGAAAAGGTTGGTTAAAAGAAAAACACTCTATCTTATTTGTGATCTGATATAGCACATTCATTAATCAGCTATATAGGAAAGTGGATAGCTGAATCATGAGTTTAGGGAATACACTGTCAAGGCAAGTCCAGGACAGTGTTCACTGACCCAGAGGGTGAAGGAAACAGGTAAGCCTTGAACCAGAGAGGCTTATGCCCTCTAAGGCATTCATACTTTCTCATCACTCTGTATCAACTCGCTATTAAAGCCAGTAGTAGTCCTAGAGTGTCTATGATTGTGCAGTATCCACCCGATAACAAAAGTCTGAAATTTCTTTCTTTATTGTTGTTTCCTCAGAGGTAAAGCATGCTTGTGATTGGAAGGGAGGATAAGGACCCTGTTACTCACTGCTGCAGATCTAACCACAAGATATTACCAGTTTTATTGCAAGACCAATTTAGAAATGATTGTTTATTCATAATTATAGGTTCAGACAAAAACCACACTGACTTTCGAGAGGCAATGGCTATGATCTGTGTTTCCATTGGGATTGGCACACAGGGTGGTTTTTTTTATTTTGTTTTGTTTTGTTTCAGTTTTAGATGGATTCCTTTGATTGGTTGAACTTCTATTTGCATTATCATCACTAAGAGAGGGATATGGGACAAAGAGTTTATTTCAAATTGGGTTGGTGTTATTTGAGGGGCTTTTTTCTTTTCCATTATCTTTTCTTTTAGGGAGGACACGGGGGTAAGGATTACTGTTTCTTAATTCAAGTTACGTAAAAGTTGCAAAGCCACCAAACCACGATCTGAATGTTCCGCCAGAATTCAGAATGGAGAATGGTCCTCTTTGGTGGCTAATAATGGTCAGTGGTTTTCTTTTCCTTTCTAACTTAGTACGGGGTGTGCCTGGTTTGGGGTCTGGCTTCTGGCCATATGTACAATCCACAATCCAAGAAATTTTCTTGTTGGGTTGTGGATAGGTTGGAGAAACATTCCAAGGAGCCATGGCATTGCCAAAAGGGAAGGAAAATAAAGCCCATAGACTTGACAGCAAGAAGGCAAGGTGGAGCTTGAGAAGCAGGTAGGAAGGCCAGGCAGACATTGAAATTTTCATCTCTATGCTTTTAGATTGAAATGATAAATAGGCCCAGAAGAGTAAAGAGTGAAATCAACTAAGAAATATGTCTGTATAATGTTTCAGTAAATAGATTTAGAGTCTTAAAGGTGACAAAGGCCCAGGAGAGGATTAGAAAATGGGGATGAAAAGCAAACTTTCCTGATGACACAGACTTATAAAAGCAAAAATGAAACTTTTTTCCAGGTCTTTTTCCTCCCCTTCTCTCTGCTGCAAATGATTCTGTACCATAAGAAAGATTATACTGGGACTTGGCTAAAGTAGATTCCATTATTGAATTCTGTGTTTGTTTCATTGTTTTCAAGACAAAATCATCCAGAAAAGTAGCCTGTTGTTTATACCCATGTCCTCCAGCAACTCCTCCTGGGTCATTGTTTTATTTTTATTTTTATTTCCTTAGCCACCAACTGAAAGAAATCTTACCTTGAAATGTTTAGAATATTGATTGAGAAGTAATGGAGACAGGTTTGTGTTTTCTGATATTAGTATCAACATCACATGGTTACTAATATCAATCAGTAGATCTTGAGTACCCACCCAACTAGGTGCCCAATGACTTGGTAAAATACTTAGCAATAGTAGGTACCCAATAAATGTCTGTAGAAAGAATGACACCATTAATAATGCCGAAAGCGGTTCTAACACAGAGACAGATAGATAGATAGATAGATATATACATACATACATACATAGACAGATGTGTGTGTATATGTATGTGTATATGCATGTTTTTTATATGTGTGTATATAAATAAAAATACATGGGGGTGGTATTGTATGTTCCTCATATGTAAAAGAAAAGAATTACCCTGTTTGTAAGGTCCCTTTCATCTCCAAATCTATGATCCAATGAACCTATGATGACACTGATTTATCTTCTGACATTCCTATTGTATTAGGGGGAGCAAGGTAGTTCAGTGGATAGTTTGCAGGGCCTGGAGCCAAAAAGTTGTTCTTACTGTTGTTCAGTCATTTCAGTCATTTATTCTTTGTAACCTCGTTTAGGTTTTTCTTGGCCAAGATTCTGGTTTGCTAAAGACCTGAGTTCAAATCTGTCCTCAGACCATGTGTGACCCTAGGCAAGTTATTTAGCCCTATTTGCCTCAGTTTCCTTATCTGTAAAATGAGCTGAAGTAGGAGATGGCAAACCACTCCAGTGTCTTTGCCAAGAAAACCCCAAATGGAGTCATAAAGAATTAGTTGGACACGACTGAAATGCTTAAACAACAAGAAAATTCCAAGTCATCCAAGATCAAAATCTAAAAAAACATTTTATGTTTTCCCTCTCCTTCAATTTCCATACCCAGTCACCAAGTTTTATATTCTTTCATCCAAAATGTCTCCCATTGAACCCTTCCATTCTATTCCCACTGTTAGCGCTCAAGTTCAGGCCTTAAATAATTCACAATGGAACTACTTCTATAACCCCTTAGCTGGTCCCCCTGACTCCAGGTTCTCCCCCACCTTGCAACCCTGTACTCATTCAGATTAATGTTGCTAAAACACTGCTTTTATCACAGAATCCTAGAAGTTTTGGAGATGAAAGAGACCCTGAAGACTATTGAACGACCTTATTCTGCATGCACTTAAACTGAGACCTAGAGGAAAAGTTAAATGACTTTCTTAGGGTCACACAATTCTGTCACAGTGACAGAGTGAGGAATACCTTTGCTCAAAAACCTCTAAGTACTCTCCCTCCATTGACCACAAGATAAAGTTCTCATTTCTTACTCTGGCATCCAAAACTTTCCTCATGTGGCACCAACCTCCACTCCCAGCCTTGTTGTCACTGCATATTTCAATGTTCCTACACTGCACTAAAACACAACTTGTTTTCTTGCTTGCGACTTTACCATTTCTGTGCCTTTGTTCAATACCTGTGCCAAATCCAATACCTGAAGTACCCTTTTTTTTGCCTTATTACCCATCTAAGTCCTAAATATTTTTCAAAGCTAAATTTAAGTCCAACTTCCTCTAGGAAGCCTTCTCAGATCTATATAAACCCAAAATGATCACACTTCATCTGAATTCATAATGTTCTTGGTCAATGCCACTCATTTGACAATGAATTATTCTCATTTTAGACTATTAGAGGTAAAATGAGTCTTAGACAATATCATTCTAGCCCATTCCCCTGAAAAATCACCTCTTGTATTATTGTTATTTTGCTATTCATGTACTTAAAGTTTATCTCCCCAATTAGATTATAAATTCCTTAAGGGCAAAGAATAGTATGTATGTATAAATGAATGTCCCAAAGTATCTTGCAACCAATAGGTAATCAACAAATATTTGCTAATTCTTTAAATAAAATATCTTGGCTTCTTTCTCTTCCTCTGACAATCCTTATGCTAATTAGCATTTTAAAGGAGATTTCATTTCTTCATATATATTATATATGTGTGTGTATGTGTGTGTAACTTTATATGTATTGTCATCATTTTTATGGCCTCGTAGTACCAAAATATGTTGTCTGTCTTACTTCTAGCCATAGACATGGTCCTCATATGTAGCTTCAACTTACACTAAACACAAGAGGTTGATTGAATTTGGATCTTAAATCAAGAAGCTTGATCTCAATTCATTCCATGACTTCTGTCATGGACAGTGAGGAGTCCAGTTCTCCCTCTGTCCTCACATTACTGAGATGTAAGCCCTTTTAACTCTGAAACATTTTAAACAACTGTACCAACCTATGAGCCTGAGGTTCAAAGCCAATCCTTGGATCTACTCTACAGTGGCAGTTTCTTTTGCAATGCTTCTCAGTGGACCTAGAACCAAGGGTTCCTTCTTTCAGAACAAATGGAGATTTTTGAGCTTTTTTCCCCTTTATAAGGAGCTTTTGGGTATTAGGGTCCAGTGACTTGGATTATCCCTATTTGTACTGCTGAATCTACAGCCTATTATGACTCAGTCTTGTCTCGATATGCACCATAGAATAGGAATAAATCACTTTCTTTTTCTTCCTTTCTTCCTGTAATTCATACTCAATCCAACTTTATTTTGTTTAAACCACAGCATTTCACATTAGCCTGCAAGCTTGGACACAGCTGCCTGTTTTGTTCTTTTGGCCCTTTGTTAAGCCAGGGTAAAGTTATATCTTGTGGCTAATTTTTAAAGTCTGTAAACCTGATACCTTGTTAAAGCTGAAATTTTAGATTAAATCAGCATGAAAATGCCTATTCCCCTGAGACCTCTAAATTATAGGCACCATATTGCTTACATCTTGTTCTCCCCTCCCCACACTCCTTTTAAGGGGTTCTTTCTCAGCTTCTATGACACATTACTTACCCTTTCTCACTATAAAATAATTTGGTTTTGTAGAGAAATGTTTCCCCATTTTTCATTACCTATTGTATTTAATCCCTAATTCTTATAAGTGAATTGATTAAATATGTATTATAGAAATGATTATTTTATGATTGATTGATGTCGCATCTGCAGGAGTTGGTGATCAGTGGCATCAGTGACCCTGGAGTTGGAGGAGGGGTGGAAGGAATGGGCAGAGAATCTCTGTTTAGAGAAACTGGGGCCAGAAGGTATTATAACTTGATGGAGCTCACATTAACTACAGAGAATTCTCAGAAAGAAGTACATTCGCTGATCAAAGGTAAATCAGTTAGAAAACTCTTGAAAGTAAGAAGCAATCACTGAGGGGAATCTCCAGGCAGCCTGAAAGAATGAAAAAGGAAATGGAAAGGGACCTTCATAAGATCATAATAGTACTAACTGATAATATTTGAGGCTTTAAAGTTTGTGAAATATTTTTCTTACGTTCTCTCTCATTTGATGTTTGTATCTCAAATTTTCTCATAATGATGCTTTGTGAGGTGAAGACTACAGGTATTCTTATATCCACTTTATTTTATAGTGAAGAAATTGAAGTAGAGCTATATAAAGTGACTTGAATCAGTAAGTGTTGGAGGTGAAATCTGAACCCTTGTGTTCCTGACTTCAAATCCAGTATATTATTCACAATGCTTGACTTGCAAAAAGGTTGCCCCAGAAGAGTTCAGGAGAAGATAGAACACCGGACGAAGCTTCCTATTACTGAGAAATAAACAATTGCAACCTGGTATTGAGGAATTGTCCCCAGAGCATCACAATTTAATTCAACACATCTTTGTTCAGCTCCTACCACAGAGAAGGCACTGGAATGACAAAGGAAAAAAAATAAAACAAAAAACTCCAAAGTTTCAGCCCTCAAGAAACATTTCTGAGAATAACATGTCTAACAAGAAAGGGCAGGATCTTCTTTAAGCAGACAATGAAGACTGAGTAGATCAACTTTGAGATAAAACAAAAGCAACTATAATTGATCATTATGTTTAGTCTTGTCAAGATGAACCTAGTGACTAAACTATTTGCAATACCTGAAAAATGCCTACTCATATATCTTTGAAACTCCAAGATTTTCTTGTACCAGCATAGAAACTGTGCATCTAAAATGTGTGAATGTGTGAATCATCCACTATGCAAAAGGTATCAGGGAAAAATAAAAGGGAAAGGGTGTGGTATCAGGATCAAAGGAGGAAAATTCTTTTATTAGCTTGGGTGGTAATTACCAAAGCCTTATGCTAGGAAAGCTTTTGTTTGGGGTACTCTAATCTGTTGTGCCTTATGGCGTGTGTATAAACACACATGCACACAAACATACATGTGTGTATGTATGTGCATATATGTATATCTATGGATATATGTGTGTACACATACATATGTGTGTGTATGTATGACCACCCCCTTGCAAGGGTGTGCTGGCCAAAAAGCTCTCTAGAATTTGTAGTTCTTCCCCATTTTGGAAGAAAGAAAACTAATGTAAGATCCACTTTGGGAGGGGGGCTCCTCAGATGTTTTCTTGAACTACGGGGACTTGGAGAAAACAAGTAGGGAAGAAGATAGTAATGAGGGTTGTCCCACAGGAATGAAACTTGGCTACAGCTGGCACCTAATACATCTTCAGTTCCTTTCAGTAAATAAAAGACAACCTTCTAAATCAGACCTGCACAACCTGCGACCTACAACGCACAGGGTACTTGTGGACCGCCAAAAGATTTCAGGCAGCCCATGAAAAACATAGAGGACTATGCAAGCCTGGTCTAAATGGACAATCTAGAAGGTCAGTGAAGAGAAACAAGTGTGGCTAAGAGAGGAACAATGGACAGGCCATCCCCTGCCCAAGTCTTGCTTTTGTTTCTGTTTTTCTTAAATATGTTCTGTTAACAAATACACTTGCCAGAGTTAACATTATTTCTCATGAGTGCCTGTGGTCAGCCTGTCTTTATGTTGCTGGGTATTCCTTTGAGGGCAAGTGAGCATTCTCTTCTCCAACGGGAGAAGCCAATAAGAGTCAGAGTTGGAGTCAATAAACATTTACTAAGCACCTACTACATGTGAGAAACCATGCTAAGCACAGGGAGATACAAAGGAAGTCACTAGCAAGTCCCTGCCTTCAAGGCCCTCACGTCTAGTGAAGGAAAGACAACACATAAAACACCAAAAAGCCAAGGGACACAGGAGAGGGAAAGGTCCCAGGCTAGGTGTTTGATGAAGTCCTGCAGCTGGATAGGAAAAAATCTGAGCAGGTGAGAGTTACAGAGTTCACGTCATCTTGCAGAATGATGAGTTTCTAGAGATTACGAAGCCCAGGAGAGTAGGAGAAATGGTTCAGTGAATTCCATGAATGCTCCCCTTTAAATGATAGAGGATCTGGGGGAGCTTTCCAATATCTATCCTCCTCCCTCTCTAATCAGAGAGAAGAAGAGGTCCTGGAAGCATGAGAGATGAGTTTCAGAGTTGGTGTAATAATAATAATTATAATAATAACAATAACAACTAACATATATGTGGCTTACTATGTGCCAGGCACTGTACCCAGTACTTTACAATTACTAACTCATTTGATCCTCACAACCCTAGGAAGTAGGTGCTATTGTTATCCCCATCTTACAGACGGGGAACTAAAGCAAACAGAGGTTAAATGACTTGCCTAGGGTCACACAGTTACTTAAGAGTCTGCAGCCAGATTTGAACTCAGGTTTTCCTGACTCTAGACCCAGGGCTCTATTCATTGTGCCATCTAACTGCCTTAAGTTTCTGGAGATGATGAAGTCCAGAACAGTCAAATGGAAATGAAGAAAATAGATATCTTTCCTAAGGAAGGGCTATGAGTCACCACCACCCCCATTTCCCAGTCCATTAATAGATAGTTTTGGACTCATGCTAAGAGCATAAGCAAGAACTATTTCATGACTGACCTTCTAAGTACAGAACACTATGACTTCAGATCCTATTGCATAAATCTATTTCTATGGGCAGGTAGGTGGCACAGCAGATAGAGCATCAGGTCTGGAGTCAGGAATACTTATCTTCCTGAGTCCAAATCCGGCCTTAGATATTTACTAGCTGTGTGACCTTGGGCAAATCACTGAACTTGCCTCAGTTTTCTCATCTGTAAAATGAGCTGGAGAAGGAAATAATAAATCACTCCAATATCTTTGCCAAGAAAATCCCAAATAGGGTTACAAAGTCAGACACAACTGAAAAAAAAAGACTGAACAACAAAATAACAACAACAACGACAACGACAACAATAACCTCTTAAACACAAATCAAGTTACATATGTATTAAATATAATCAGAGATGTTTGAAAAAAAATGAAAATTAGTCTAAGTGTACTCTGCCTAGACTTCTACAAGTTAAAAGGAGTAAGGGATGAAGATAGTAACAGAGAAATACAAGGTCAAGTCCCTTTCAGGTATAAATGAAGTAGGCTCCCACTAGAAAGACTCTTAGACTTTGAGCAATTTAATTGCATATGAAAAGATAAGTAGAGGCAGTGGACTGGCCCCAGGGAACATTTGCATAAAATCCAACAGGAATTTAGGAAATATAGTGGGGATAGTCATCATAAGTTAGAGTGAGGTCCTTCACTAAGGGAACTCAACTCTAAACCAGGAAGCATATCTTTGTCCCAGGGCCTACTGATATACCCTCAAGTGTCTTAATTTCCCAGTTCCTCATTCTGTTGAATTCCCATGAGTTACTTCTCCATTCTACCTCAGCTATACTCATAGGTGGTCATACCCTTGATCTTGCCATCACTCACAAATGTCATGCTTCCAACATTCATGGACTCCGAATTCCTCTATCTGATCATAATCATATCATTCTAAACCCTTCCTTAATTCCACTGCCTTCATCTTTCTCCAATAGGTCCTTTCTCTATTGTCCCCCTTCTCTCTTCAGTTTCTCTATATCTACTGGTGTTTTCCCTATTGCTCACAAACATGCCCATGTCACTTACATTCTTAAAAAAATCCCTTTGCCTGATTTGACCATTCTTGCTAGCTCTTATCAGACATGTCTCCACCCCTTCATTACTAAACTTCTTGAGAAAGCTATCTGTCCTGAGTGTCTCCACTTTGTCTTGTCTCACTCCCTTCTAATAATAGCTAATGTATAACATTTACTATGTTCCATGTACTGTGCTTAAACATTTTACAAATATTATCTCATTTGATCCTTACAAGAGCCCTATGAAATAGGTACTATTATCCCCATTTCGCAGATTAAAAAAACTGAGATAAACAGTGCTTAAGTTACTTGCCCAGGGTTACACAGCTAGTAAGTATCTAAAGCCAGATTTGGACTCAGGTCTTCCTCACTTTAACTCTCTGTTCAGTCCACTGTATTACCTCACTGACTTCTAACTCACTCCCTAGCATTCTGGCCTCTGAATTCATCCTTCATCTGAAACTGCCTTCTCCAAAGTTATTAATGATCTCTTAATTACCAAATCTAATGGGGTTTTTTTCTCAATCTTTAACCTTCTTGACCTCTGCAACCTTTGGTTCTGTTGATCACCATCTCTTCATGGAGAATCTCTCTTCTATAAATCCTGATGAACAGCACAAGCTTTACCTCTCCCATCCCCTGACTGAGAGGTGGCAAATATCAAAGCTGGAGCCCTGAGGTTGCAACACTGGAGAAAACCCTGTCAACCCTAGACTAAACACACCCAACTGAAAGAACACTGTAATACCCAGCCAAGACTGTGGCTGGAGGTGGTAGGGATGGCAGCTGATCATCACAAAATGAGCCCTGAGAGGTTAGCTGATTAAATTGTCCAACACAGATGCTGCACTATATATGCAACTAACTCAGTATGGTCCAAGCTACCCTCCAAGACCCACTAGCAAATTGACAGCTCCAGCAGAGACATTATACCTTTCAAAAAAAACAGGTGAGCCACCTGTCCAGCTGAGATGCTATGGTCTGTGGGGAAGGAGTCCAGCATAGCAGTGGACTGACCTGTCTGTCACTAAAACCAACATCCGATTCCACAGTCTACTTTGCAAAAGACTCTCCAGATAAAGAAAGGACATTGAGGTCTTCCAATTCCAGAGCTGCCAATTATTTTGGACATGTGTTCCCTAAATTTATGCCATTGTGCTTTAAATTTGTGCCCACTCCTCCTCCCACAGACTGTGTGTTTTTGTAGGCGATCACATCCCAGCCAGGCTTTGGGGTGGTAATGTTTAGTAACTGCTGTTCTTGGAACTGCCATTTGATTTGAGTAAACATCTTCTCTGAGATAATTGAGCCTACTGACAGATTCTTGAACTATAATTGTAGAAGCAGTCCCGCACAGGGTTACCCTGAGAACATGTGGTAACAGTCATCCCTCTGGGGACCCAACATGTCAATGTGACTGCTATGGGGATAGACCCCAGAGGGCGTGCTTCATTAGAAAAGGTAGGCATTTTTTCAGAGTCAATGCTTAACTGTGAAGGCATTTTCAGGGAACAATTTCTATCATATCAATCAATCAACCAACTGGCATTTATTAAGCAAATGCTGTGCTCCAGGCACTGTGATAGGTGGTTCAGAAACAAACAAACAAAAAAAAAGACAGTCCTGATTCTCAAAGAGCTTCCACACTACCTGGGGAGACAAAACATGAGCATACACAGATAGAGATGTATACACACACATACATACATGCTTATTTTATATATTACATGTGATGTGTGGATATATGTGTGTATATGTATGTTTGCACACATATATGTAAAGATATTGAGAGATACACACACAAGACAGGCATTTGAGGGGAGCAAGAATGACTTCATACCAAAAGTGATGAAAACAGTTTAGCTAATCAGTAGAGTGATGGAAGCTAAGTCAGCTGCAAAGCCTTGAAGAAAGAATGCCAGATTATTGGGTTTTATGGGGTGAGGAAAAAAATGCAAGAAAGTTTGGAACAGCAGGGGAGTGACTAGGAAAGAAGGGCATGGTAAAATGACCCAGTAGAGTCTACTGGACAGAAAAAAAGGGCCATGTGGGGAGGTGAGTAGACATTTGAGACTGGAGGAGTGCAGAGCCAGATAGGGCTCAAGGTCAACCAGAGTTTCTTCATTCATTTATTCAACAAGTATTTAGTAAGCCCAGTTTGTGATGAGGCAGGGAATACAAAGATAAAAGGAAAAGCAGTCCATAGCCTCAAGGAGCTAATTGAGCTTCCTATGTACCAGGCACTGTGCTAAGTGCTTTAAAAATATTATCTCATTTGGTTCTCACAACAACCCTGAGAGGTAGGTGCTATTTTCATTGCCATTTTGCATTTGAAGAAACTGAACCAGACAGAGGTTAAATAACTTGCCCAGAATCACACTGCTAGTAAATGTCTTAAGGTGAATTTGACCTTGGGTCTTCTTGAATCTAGGCTTAGTACTCTATCCTCTATTCCATGCAACTGCCTGTGTACCAACAGATACACAAGTAAGTAAGCAGAAAATAAATACAAAGTAAATAAAGATTTTGACTATAATAGGCTGTGTGCATGGAAAAAAGAACATTTCAAATCCTTTTCTACCTCCATGATGGAGATGGCAGGGCCTCCCGAGATATTTGGGTGTACTACCCATAGCAAGCCATTTCTAAACCCTGAATCCAGGCTTTGGGGACCACAGAATGAAGGATCTGGGAGTCTGGGAGTCACGTTGGGCTGAAGGATGATGCCCGGCTGTGGCATACATCCCTAACCAGGTCAGTACAGCAGTCATTGTGCCTCTTCTTACATCCGCCCCCAGAGCAGACTCCCAGAGAAGAGATAAAATTCAAACAGAAACCCTTGGTGATAAAGGTCAGGTCAGTGCCCTGTTTCAACTCTGGCAAAGCTCCCTTACTCAGTAAACAGCAGGAACTTTGAACTTATCAGGGTCATATTTGCTGAGCAAGAAGGTACTTTGTGAATGATCTGGTGACCCCCCAGTAAAGTGAGAAAAATTATCCCCTAGCCTTACTTCCTCTATAAAGCTAACTGTTTCTTGGGGTGGAGCTGTTTCTGATAGCATTTTGCCCTCTCTCAGCAATTTCTCTTTCGTTTTTTGGATGGTCCGTTTAGCTGGGTGGCACAGGGCAGGAAAGAAGCCCAGTACTCAGAATACAATAAAGCTAAATAAGAAGGAAGATATAAAGACTTGGTTTGGAAGTAGATGGTCAGGTCTGCACTCTGTCTGGGTCAAAACTATATGATTCTTTAGTTATTAAAATATGATTTTGATTGGCAAAAAGATTTGCATTTAGTTATAGCACTTTAAGGTTTCCACAGCACTATACATACACACACACACACACACACACACACACACAGAGGCATGTGAGTACATGTATATATGTATGTAAGTATATGTATGTGTTTATATAGGCATATACATATATGTGTGTATATGTATGTGTGAGT